>JADNRY010000483.1:0-45038 GCA_015501585.1 Rhodocollybia butyracea | reverse complement strand
AGGTTATTTATGAGCTGTCTTGGCAATTTTGGTATCATTGCTAGCCCAAAAAAAGACTATACATAATGTAACAATATTTGAGCACTACTCTGAGGTAGATTAGGCACCATGAGGGGATGGATTGATCATTGCATTGAAAAATCTAGATGATGTTCAGTCAAAGCTGGCTGAGTATTACCAAATTGGGTAATGCCATCAAAACAGTAAAAGCAGCCTAAAAGCCTGCTTATACATGGATATCCTGCTCTGTAAGAGTGTATATAGTATCTTTACATATATAAGAGGTCCCTGAAGCGAGATTACAGCAATAGCTTCGGTAAAAGCTGTTTTATTACCATATTTAGAATGCCATAGAATGCCAGCAAAGCAGCCTAAAAGCTTGTTTATGCATGGGTATTCTACCTAATAATAGTCTATACATGTTTATAGATGTACAGTAGATACCTAAAGCGAAATTGAAGCAGATATATGGTGTAATAGTAGCACTGCTTCGATGTTTTGGGTCTGTGGCTGTGTTGTAAAAAAAAATTGAAATAAAAGTAGGGATGTTTAATATACTGGTTGTACAGGCATGTTTTGTACATAGTATATATATACCTGAAGCGAAATTAGAGCATTCTATGGAGAGAATAACATGTAATTGCCAGCTCTAGGCGGAGGAGGTCAAAGCTGTATGACCAAATAGGGAAATATATAATTACATACAGGTGGTGTTTGAGTCGAAGTTGGGCTCAATAATGACATGGCCTCTCAAGGACTGGGATCAGGAATAGATATCTGGGTACTGTAGTATAGTAGCCTCGCCCTCCATGGGTTATATTTGCAATATGGGGGCAGGAACAAGTACATGGAGTGATCAATGGTGAGTGATCATCAAAATTTGCCTTTTTCAGGGCTATTGAAGTATATACGGACAGTGGCAGTGCGAGAGCACGTGTGAGTATGCGCCATACTTACATTTTGCCTCAAAACTCGATTTTGTGAGGAATTAGCATAGAATATTAGGGCATTGAGAGAAGCCAGGAGGCTAAGATGTTGTATATAGGCTCTACTACATAGTACTAATATTCCCAAGTTTTTAGTATTATCTGAGACTTATAGCACACACTATTCTTGTTTTATTTCCTGAAAATCGCATTTTTTGGCAGAATCCATAAAGATCAGGAATACCATCGCTTCAAGGCCATGGATAAATCGTTCTTGCATATGGCAAAGCTTATAGGCAAACTCTGGCTCTAGCTAGAATAGTAATCTCAAGGTTTGTCAACAACCCTAGGCAAACTCTGGCACTAGCTGCTGTGACGCGTAAAGTCCTCGACCAAACTCTGGGCCAAGCTACGACATTGTGAGTGAGCTTAATCACTAGGAACTTGTACCACAATCTTAGTGGCCTGCCTAACTTCACAGGGAAGTTGACTAAGGAACCCTCACTCTGGAGCTGAATAATTATTTACTAGAAACCGTCCCCTCTAAGGAAGCAACTAGATTTAAGGTTGATCTGGAGTTTTGAGGAACTCACATGCTCAAGACTCAATCAAATTCTCAAGTGGGCAAAAGAAGTTTGTGAAATTCTATTACAGGTCAAATTCTGCCAAGCAAGTAATATGACAGTAAATCAAACTCCTTGAAGAAACTATCAGTCACTCTGCAGTAAACCGCCAAGACTGGCTAACAACTTCATGAAGCAACTAACACTTCTCCGCGGAACACATAGAGAGGTGACCAGCTACTTACTAGGTGAAGAAACTAACAACCAACTCATAGTTAAGTAGAGAAGCATCACACTACTAGTCCCGAGGACGTTCTATGGAGCTAACTTCCTAACATACTCAAATCAAGGGAAAGATCCTCTGAAGTGAAGAAACCACAACCAATCTCGTACAGGGGAGGTGGCAAGTAACTTTGTGAAGTTTATTACTTTCTAAAGATAACCAAGTCAGGAGGCATCACGCTACTAGTCCCAAGGGGACGTTCTACGGAGTACTGGTCTTAGCAGTCAAGTTGAGGGCAAGAAACTTCGAGGTGAAGGAACACAACCAATCTCGTATAGGGGAGGTGGCAAGTAACTTGTCTTATTGAATAAATATGTCTGGCTTATATACTGAGTAGAGAGAGTTTAATACAAAAAAATAGATGAAACAGATATGGAGAGAGACAGAAAGAGAGTGGAACAAAGGAATCTGGCTCAAAAAGGAAACTCCAGCCTATATATGGTACACACAATAAAGAAATAGTCCATTCTTGGATATATATCAGAGGTAAAATATGATTTTGTGAGGATTAACATAGTTTTAGAGTGTTTTAATCTGAGCAAGGTTTCTCTGATTACTCCACAATTCTCCGGGACCAGGAGTACCTTTACACTTCATGATCACTCACCATCCGGTTTCCCTTGGGTGAGTTTCATTCGGATAGTTCTGCCCATCCTCAGTGTAGGTAGCATTCTCTCAAGAAGTCCTAGTGTCTAGCTTCCTAGTGATACCACTTATGATAGTCTTGAGCAACTGCGCTAAGTGCCTACAAGCAATTCCTGATAGTTGGCTTTTACTAGCTTTCCAATGACACCACTTATGATAGTCTCAAGCAACTGCGCTGAGTATGTACAAGTGATTCCCAATAGTTGGCTTTAACAGACAAGCCTTCCCGTGTATGATTTCTAAGATCAAATGTTTTGATTTGCCAAGGCTATCCTGGCGCATAGCTTTCTATGGGATCGCTAAGCATGTTTCTACCGCTTTCACGGTTATACTGGTGCCGTGAGTAGACCTCTACAGTTTCCTTGGGATTGTTCTGGTCCAATGTTATGGACTGTAAAGTCCTCATCTTAACATAGCTTGTTGGGGGTCTTAGTGCAAGGTTCCCTTGAGTAACGCATTGGCTTAGTACTTATCCCGCTTTGAGATGTCCTGTAGTTTAGAGGGTATACACTCTTGGGTATAACTAGATTGACAATCTAGCATTAACATCTCCGGGCAGCCCAGGTATCCTCACTAGGTTGGCTCTAGGCCTACACTTGTGGGTGTACCTTCACAGCTGACATCAGGAAAAGCCGTTTTTGCCTAGGTGACCCCAGAGTGGCCTAAAGCAAACTAGGTGACCTATGAATCCTATGGCATCCTAGGAATTTGGGCTCGCCCCTTGCCAGTCAAGGCTCTTGAGGATTCCCCAGGGTATCCTAGGTTATCCTAGGAAGCCCCAGAGAAACTCCAGGACAACTTTGGGAACACCTGGGCAAGCCTGGGCAGACCTAGGCTTGCCCTGGGTTTGCCTAGGATACCCTAGGGAATCCTCAAGAGCCTGGACTGGCAAGGGACAAGCCCAAATTCCTAGGATGCCATGGGATTCATAAGTCACCTAGTTTGCTTTAGGCCACTCTGGGGTCACCTAGGCAAAAACAGCTTTTCCTGATGGAGTATTATTGTTAAGTTCTTTGCCTTGGCAACAGCTATCATGCTTTGGCTCCGTATAACTCTCTTATTGCATTGTATAACATGTACAAAATGTCAAAAGGTACAGTTACACACCTTAGGTGGATATTAGGCCTAATAGTGGCAGCAGGGTTGATTAAGATTTTTACCACCCATAAAAGTTTCATGAGTGATCACTCACTAGACCAGCCTGTAATGGTGAATGATTTCTGTTGTTTCTCAGATGCAATGATGGGTGTGAACCAACAGGTTATCAATATGCTGCATGCAGCACCAGAACTGTCTTTAGCACATATGCGCCAGATGTCCTTGGCAGGCACAGAAGCACAAGGAAACGCTCTGCAATCCTCTCACATCTTCAGCGCTGATCAGTCGATGGGACATATCCCAGTGGAGAAGCATGGCTGCCAAAAACCAGCCAAGGAAAGGAATGCACCTATTCCTGGTGTTGTCTTTATTTCTTGCTGTAGTAAAGCAATGGGAAGGAGGAGATCCTCCACAAGGGTTGGTTACACCGTTGAAAGACTGGCCGGTTGAATGGTACACAGGGAATATGTGCCTTGTCACTGGAACAAAGTGTTCTAACTGCAAGCTGGTTGCAGAAGAGTACAAGCAGTGAGTAACTGAAGCTGTGTGATTTTTTTAGGAAAAAAGATCTTACCCTGGTCTCTTGGATAGGCCAGGACGATCCAACTTGCAATGCATTCAAGGCAGCATACCCCAGGATCTACAATAACCTGACTAAGCTCTATGCTGCAATTCTGAGCAAGAAACCCAGGACGTTCCCACAAGAGCAAGAACAGGTCACGAGAAGAGTGCAAGCGTGAAAGACAAAAGAAGCATCCTGGCACTCATGAAGGATCCAAAGATGGAGGGGAATGACTTGCTGCACATTGAATAAATAGAATTGAGCTTTATAATAATCTGACCTAACTAACTTACCATACTTTATGTACATTACTTCACTGCATCATTATAAGTACGGAACCCTAATCCAGACATTTGTAGTAGTATCAGCAGGACACATTGAAAGGGTGTTGAATATAAACACTGCCAGCAATGTAAAGTAAGTTAAACGCTCGGCAAATTCAGCTCACCTGGCTAGCTTCAATAGCGATCCTGATCTGATCAATCTTTATTCAAAACGGTGATGCCAAGCTGACACCACTATGCCAGAGTAAGCCTCCGTGGCCACCTAGTACTGTAAATTATCAGACATAAGAAAATATATTGATAATCAGAGACTTCAGTCCCAAACTCTTTGAAGCAAAAAATGCCAGGGAAGGCCCCAAGTCAGAGCTTCGATCAACAACCCCTGATTTCATACCATTGGGCCACGAAGCCACCTGCAAACTGGTAGCCAAGAGTGTATATTTGTTTGAGATGCATAAATGAGGGCTGAGGTGAAGCGCTCTAAGCTTTGGGAAGATGGGTTTTTCTTTGCCAAGATATGTGTACATGGAGTCATGTATATTCAGCTCACCTTGACATTCCGGGCTAGTGAATTCGTGGACATGGGAAGTATAGAAATGTAGACAGTCCCAAGACAATGGAGCAATTGGTCCCAGAAGCAACTGATATCATTGTCAGTGAACATTGATATTGAGCAGATAAGATGTTTGGGACATGCACCTTCTTCCCATTGACCACAGTGGTTTCCGGGAGAACCAACAACAAGGGCACTATACTCTCTATCCTCTTCCACAAACCATCCAAAGCAGGCTTGAGAAATATCTTTGATGCAAGTCCCAGGGACAAGAGATCTTTTGGAATTGTGCTCGGAGTGTAAGCTGCTTCATCAATAGCTCTTATTAATATTTTGGCACATACTCGGGCCCACGGAAAGTAATGGTCCACTACTGTTTTGCCCATAACTTTTGAACCAGCTCATATTTTTACTAGATTTAAGTTATGAACTTGACCTACATACTTAGTGCAACCATGGCAGACCTATAAATGGACTTCCTCTGTGAATGAGCTGCTATGTCTAGCTTATTATAAGATTAACAAAATGCTTCAAAACAGTACAGCAATAAATATCAAGTTCTGCGCCTACAGCTCCTCACTGATGGAAAGCCAGACATTGAAAATGGGGAAATACATTTTTTTCATAATTTTAAGTTGAGAATTTAATCTACTATAAGAAGTTAAAGTAAAGCTTAGATGAAACTTATCATCTATTTCATGCAAGAAATTCCCACACTTTCCTCTTATGGATATGCAAAGCTAAGAGTTTCTACAAATCACCTCAACATCACAACACCCAGTTGATATAGACATGCCAAGCCGGGTGGGGTGTAACATTGATGCAGCAATCAATTATCTCAATTCCCTCACACTGCCAATAATTTGGCTAATATTGTGAGTTAAATACTAATAAAGAAGTCGAGCCGCAAGCCATAGTAGTACTTAGCGAAAAAAGATCATCATCAAGTGACCACTGGCAGACTTTTGCTGTGCCGGTAGCTGTTGCTCTCAGCGCTGCGCCTATCTCATTACATAACTATGTATCTTGAAGGTCAAGTTCTTTTGTCCCATACAGTGCTTGTTCATTCAGAGTTTATGAAGCTTTTGCCCAAAGTATTTACATATGTACAACAAATACTACTACTCAGGCACTGACCTGATTCACTACCGCCTGCAGATATATACTAGCGATAAAGACCATCAAGTGATCACTGGCAGTAAATTTTCTTTGTGCCATTTACCATTATCATCCCGCCTCTCTGCCTATCTCATTAATAAATTCATGTAATCTGTTCCGTGCCACGTATTACGCCCAGCCAAATGTTCTTCTGAACACTGCTTACTTGTAATCATTACCAAGGTGCAGGCAATAAATTATTTATAACATTATACAATGCAGCTGTGACCGACAGTTATTCACGACTAAAGATGCTCTTCTCAAAAGTTTTGATGTCTGACATTCCGCACCAGCAAATATTGTAAGGCGCAGGATGGACGGATGCTCAGAGGCTCAATGCATCCTGGGAGCCTGCTCTCACCGAGGCCTATATTGAGTAGAGATCCAACGAGTCATGACTCGGACCGACCTCAAATTATCACATACCCCAATATTACTTCCGCTATGGATGGTTATGGTTTTGACCTAGATATCATCATGCAATGTACACAATCTGGCACAAGTTACTCCTCGTGAATCAACAAGCAAAGGCTCAGTTGCCCTTGTCAATTGCTTGTCAAAGCTTGTGTACTGCTTTGTAGACGTGCATTCCCTGTTGTAAACAAACTCAATTTCTTGCGCTCTTGAATTTTGAGCTTTAGGACCTCAGAAGTCTACTTAAAATAGAGGCTATGAAACTTGAATTGATGCATTTCAAAGGGATAATGGAACGAGAAGCAATAAAACACCGTGGGAAAGTTAACAAGACTGCCCACTCAGGTGCTTTGGCAAGTGTACCTTTATGCGCCTTTGTCCTTCTTGACATACATGAGCATGGGTAGGTGGGCGCACAGCTTTTAATAGCTGTATAAATATATTTTCTACCTTACTGAGGTGTCAGTTTTATAAAACCTTTTAATCGAGCCTCTCCACACGTTGAAAGGTGAGATAACTGTATGTACAGCAGGGCTGCTCCTTCAAGGCAAGCCAATATGCGAACCTGTTATTGTTTGATAAATATACTAAATTGTGTCTCAAATCCAGCTGTAGCAATCTCTATATGAAGAGAATACTTGAGGATCCTGGTTGAGATTTTGGAAAATCGGGGATTACGCATGCATTTTCTAGTGTGCATGGTTGTCAAAAGCACGAGTTGCAGTACAGTTAGAGTCGACTCATGCATATCTATAATGAAATGTTATTTTTTATTGAGGTTGTATTTTTTGGCTGGGAAGCTTGTGAAGAATCATACCATCTGGTAACTCGAGTTTGTCTTAAACGTCGAACCAATTTTTACTCATCTGTCACTTTTACGATGGGTGTAGGAATACTGGTACACCCTATTTACACCTGTACAAACATGTTCCTGCTGCCAAACCAGTGAAAAGTATCACAGATCGACTCTGGTCAACATTACAAGTGGTGAGCTTGAGCTCGGAGATCACGGGCTGGAACCTCCTAATGACCTTTCAAGTTCATTCAAGCACAAAAAATTATAGAATTTCATTGGAAGGCAGAGTATTTAGCTATGTATGTAGTCCAAGGTCATCAAGAGTACAAAGTAAGTTCATACTCATCTCCCAGCAGCCAAGTTTGCAAACTTCCAGACGTCATAAAATTGCACTGGGTACCTTCCACAACACGTGCTTGAAGTTCGACAAATGTTTGACAATGTAGTAACACAGGAGGTAAGTGCCTTTTTATTAAAAAAACTAGGTAAGCTGCAACTAATGGCGGATGCACTGAGCCTGTTGACCATGTGTGCAGGTGATGAGGGCTTCTTGGTCATAGGCTGGTACACTCGGATACTACGCACTTTGATGAGCCCCTTGTTTGCCAAATCAGTAAGGATGATTTTTTGTGTCCGGGGTTGAAGGTTTCTGCTGAGAATTTTGCAAAGAGGCTGGAGGGATATACAATATCAGGAGTACAAGGTGAGTTGGAGTGAGCACAAGTAGCGGGTGAGCTTACCGCTTGGCAATAGGTGTGCATGCACAACAACTTCTAGCACAGAAAAAGAAACTGGCTGCTCTCATCAAGTCCAAGCTGAGTGAGTCCAAAAGCGAAACATCTTTGAGTTTGCTTAACCACTATTTGGGTATTTACGTGTAGGTATGCGAAAGGTGCTATAAAACAACCTAACAAAAACACTACCGCACCTAACCAGACTATCGATATGTAAGGGAGCGAGGGCGGGTTGTCAGAGATTCCCCGAGGGAAAGCTTTGTAATATCGGATGTACGCGCGCGACTGCTCCAGGTTCAAGACTGTAGCGCTGACGTGGGTAACTAAGCTTAGACAACTCTTAGAACTAAGTCGAGAGAAGCCTAGTTGGGGTGTACGAGTGTACGAGGGAACCAGGTGTGTATGTCCAAATCAATTAACCAAAACCAAAACCAATACAACGAAACTAAGATTCTCCTAGGCAAACTCTGGCTCTAGCTAGAATAGTAATCTCAAGGTTTGTCAACAACCCTAGGCAAACTCTGGCACTAGCTGCTGTGACGCCGTAAAGTCCTCGACCAAACTCTGGGCCAAGCTACGATATTGTGAGTGAACTTAATCACTAGGAACTCGTACCACAATCTTAGTGGCTCGTCTAACTTTGTGAAGAAGCCAACTAAGGAACCCTCACTCTGGAGCCAAATAATCCCTTACTAGAAACCGTCCCCTCTAAGGAAGCAACTAGATTTGAGTTGATCTGGAGTTCGAGAGAACTCTACACACTTAAATTCGATCAAGATATAAATGGGCTTTGCGAAGCGCATGAAGTTTATTACTTTCTTAAGATAACCAAGTCAGGAGGCGTCACGCTACTGATCCCGTGGGACGTTCTACGGAGCACTGGTCTTAGCAGTCAAGTTGAGGGCAAGAAACTTGTCTTTATTGAATAAATATATCTGGTTTATATACTGAGTAGAGAGAGTTTAATACGAAAAATAGATGAAACAGATACGGAGAGAGACGGAAAGAGAGTGGAACAGAGGAATCTGGCTCGGAAAGGAAACTCCAGCCTATATATGGTACACACGATAAAGAAATAGTCCATTCTTGGGTATATATCAGAGGTAAAATATGATTTCGTGAGGATTAACATAGTTTTAGAGTGTTTTGATCCGAGCAAGGTTTCTCCGATTACTCCACAATTCTCCGGGTCAGGAGTACCTTTACGCTTCATGATCACTCGCCGCCCGGTTTCCCTTGGGTGAGTTTCATTCTATTCCTCGGATAGTTCTGTCCATCCTGAGTGTGATTAACATTCTCTCGAGAAGGCCTGTTATCTAGCTTTCCAACGACACCACTTATGACAATCTCGAGCAACTGCGCTGAGTATGTACAAGTGATTCCGATAGTCGGCTTTAACGGATAAGACCTTCTGTGTATGATTTCTAAGATCAAATGTTTCGATTTGCCAAGGCTATCCCGGCGCGTAGCTTTCCGTAGGACCGCTAAGCATGTTTCTACCGTCCTCACGGTTGCAACCGGTGCCACGAATAGACCTCTACAGTTTCCCTCGGGATTGTTCTGGTCCATTGTTACAGACTGTAAAGTCCACATCTTAACATAGCTCGTTGGGGGTCTTAGTGCGAGGGATGCCTTCCCTCATAATTCCTTCCCTCGAGTAACGCGTTGGCTTAGTACTTATCCCGCTTCGAGATGTCCTGTAGTTTAGAGAGTCTACACTCTTTGGGTATAACTAGATTGACGATCTAGCGTTACATCTCCGGGCAGCCCAGGTATCCTCGCTAGCTTGGCTCTAGGCTACGCTTGTGGGCATACCTTCACGGCTCGCTGAGTATTATTGTTAAGTTCTTTGCCTCGGCAACAGCTATCACGCTCGGGCTCCGTATAACTCTCTTATTGCATTGTATAACACGTACAAAGCGTCAAAATGTACGGTTACACGCCTTAGGCTGATTTTAGGCCTAATATCTCCCCCAAACTAATGATCTGACCGTCCCCAGTCAGCCCACCAAGCCTAGGATCGACTCTGCTAGCAATCCCTTTTATGTTCTCGGCATTTAGCATTCTAATTCCTTTCCCGCGGACTAGTCTGGACGTACTACCCCTAAGTTTAACTGGGATCATTCTCGACGTCGGGCCCTTATGTGAATCAGGTGTCAACAATTGAATTGATCTACAAGACAACATATGCCGCGGGCGCCTAGACTCCTGATTGGGGATTCCAATCATTTCCTCGATAACATTTTCTTTAAGTTTAGCGTGTTAAGTCTTCGAGAACTCTGAAAACGCCTCTATCACATTCGTATTTTGTGATATGTGGTTTTACGTCTTAAGACAGATGCCGGTCACTTCGGCTACGGCTTCGGGCAACGATCTATTAATAAGGCCATGTTGAAATTTTTCAACAAGTCCATCATCGTCTCTCCCACCACCATGTCCACCGAACAAGGCCTTCCCGACTGGTGGCCCACATTGTCTACCGACATCATCGAGGCTTATCTTGCTCTCTCCTCTACTTCTGACTCGGATGATCTCCTCGATAATTTCGAAAGCAAGAAACCTTCCTTTTTCGCACTGGCTGAGCCACTGGTGCAGAAATTCAACATTCCTGACCTGACTCAAAATGACTCGTATTTCATTGGTCAAGATCTTGGTCGACTCCCTATTACGGGAGACATTCCACAGCAGTACTCTGCTCGACTGATATGGGCATCGGCCGTCGCTATTCAGCGCAAGCTGTCACCACACCTTTTGGCTGTCGCCAAGGACAAGTCTTATCAGCCCGGCGAGGAAACGAGATCCATCCGCCTTGCTTTTTCTGTCTTGACCCCCGACTCGTAAGTGCTTCTCGCTCTCTTTCTTATAAGGCACTTTTCTAACTTTTAACTTTATCGTTTAATAGGTTTTCCTTCGTACACATGTCTTAGGTCGTCGGTCTTGCCCGCTAATTATCGAAAGCATAATTGCAGCTTGCCAGCAGCCGCTTCAGTAGCATTATTTAAATACCCCCAGTATCTGTTGTGGAGATTATGATAATAAACCCAGTAAGCTACTGTACAGTAAGAGTGTAGGGGCATTTTAATCCCTCTGTGTTCGCATTTGATGAGGTCATGTGACTCGTTCGTTGCAGCTTTTGGGTGGCTGGACAAAAATAGGTTATTTACGGGCCTATTTAGGCAATTTCTGGGATGGTAGCTAGCCAAAAAAGACTATATATAATGTATTAATATTTGAGCACTACTCCGAGGTGGATTAGGCACCATAAGGGGATGGATTGCATCGAAAAATCTAGATGACGTTCGGTCAAAGCTGGCTGAGCATTACCAAATTGGGTAATGCCATCAAAACAGTAAAAGCGGCCTAAAAAGCCTGCTTCTACATGGATATTCCGCCCTATAAGAGTGTAAATAGTATCTTTACATATATAATAGGTCCCTGAAGCGAAATTACAGCGATAGCTGCGGTCAAAGCTGTTTTATTACCATATTTAGAATGCCAGCAAAGCGGCCTAAAAGCTTGTTTATGCATGGGTATCCTACCTAATAGCAGTCTATACAGTGTTTATAGATGTACAGTAGGCACCTAAAGCGAAATTAAAGCAGGTATATGGTGTAATAGTAGCATTGCTTCGAT
The DNA here is from genome assembly GCA_015501585.1 of Rhodocollybia butyracea. Taxonomy (NCBI): domain Eukaryota; kingdom Fungi; phylum Basidiomycota; class Agaricomycetes; order Agaricales; family Omphalotaceae; genus Rhodocollybia; species Rhodocollybia butyracea. The sequence continues at coordinate 33,389 of JADNRY010000483.1, read as the reverse complement.
ATTTGGGTCTGTGGCTGTGTTGTAAAAATCGAAATAAAAGTAGGGATGTTTAATATACTAGTGGTACAGGCATGGTCTCTGCATAATATATATATGCCTGAAGCAAAATCAGAGCATTCTATGAAGAGAATAGGCTGTAATTGCCTGCTCTAGGCCGGAGGAGGTCAAAGCTGTATGACCAAATAGGGAAATATATGATTACATACAGGTGGTGTTGAGTCAAAGTTGGGCTCAGTAATGGCGTGGCCTCTCAAGGTCTGAGGTCTGGAATACATATCTGAGTGCTGTAGTATACTAGCTACGCCCTCCAGGTGTTATATCTGACAATATGTGGGCAGGAATGTGTACATGGAGTGATCAATGGTGAGTAACCATCAAAACTCGCATTTTTGAGGAATTAAATACTAATAATGAGTGTCTAAGCGCAGGTAGGACCTCAAACCTCGGTAGGTATACTCTCCAACATAGTATACACTCGATCCGTGTCCAAGAACCATTTATATGGCACCAGATGCGATGGTATACACTGATCTTTATTGATTTTCCCTCAAAACTCGATTTTTTGAGGAATTATCATGGAATATTGGGGCCTTAAGAGTAGCCAGGGGGCTAAGACGTCGTATATAGACTGTACTATATAGTACTAAGCTTTGCCATATGCAAGAACGATTTATACAGCACCTGAAGCGATGGTATTCCCTGATCTGTATGGATTCTGCCAAAAAATGCGATTTTCAGGAAATAAAATAGGCATAGAGTGTGCTACAAGTCTCAGATCATACTAAAAACTTGGGAAACATGTCTTCGAGTCAAATTCAACAACTACCAGGTGTTATATCCACATCTGGGTACCTCCATGGAACGATACTGTTGTAAGTGCACACTAGGATATCTCTAGTTGGCTCAAAGTTCAGATCATGACATTGAGATGTACATACTCAAACCTTTTGGTCTGGAGGGCCTCTATATGATTCGAATACATGATTAACCAAGTTTGAGCATAGTCTGAGGTGTATAGCACGCTCTATGCCTATTTTATTTCCTGAAAATCGCATTTTTTGGCAGAATCCATACAGATCAGGGAATACCATCGCTTCAGGTGCTGTATAAATCGTTCTTGCATATGGCAAAGCTTAGTACTATATAGTACAGTCTATATACGACGTCTTAGCCCCCTGGCTACTCTTAAGGCCCCAATATTCCATGATAATTCCTCAAAAAATCGAGTTTTGAGGGAAAATCAATAAAGATCAGTGTATACCATCGCATCTGGTGCCATATAAATGGTTCTTGGACACGGATCGAGTGTATACTATGTTGGAGAGTATACCTACCGAGGTTTGAGGTCCTACCTGCGCTTAGACACTCATTATTAGTATTTAATTCCTCAAAAATGCGAGTTTTGATGGTTACTCACCATTGATCACTCCATGTACATATGCCTGCCCACATATTGTCAAATATAACACCTGGAGGGCGTAGCTAGTATACTACAGCACTCAGATATGTATTCCTGACCTCAGACCTTGAGAGGCCATGCCATTACTGAGCCCAACTTCGACTCAACACCACCTGTATGTAATGATATATTTCCCTATTTGGTCATACAGCTTTGACCTCCTCCGGCCTAGAGCGGGCAATTACAGCCTATTCTCTCCACAGAATGCTCTGTTTTCGCTTCAGGCATATATATATTATGCAGAGACCATGCCTGTACCACTAGTATATTAAACATCCCTACTTTTATTTCGATCTTTTACAACACAGCCACAGACCCAAACATCGAAGCAGTGCTACTATTACACCATATACCTGCTTTAATTTCGCTTTAGGTGCCTACTGTACATCTATAAACACTGTATAGACTGCTATTAGGTAGAATACCCATGCATAAACAAGCTTTTAGGCCGCTTTGCTGGCATTCTAAATATGGTAATAAAACAGCTTTGACCGCAGCTATCGCTGTAATTTCGCTTCAGGGACCTATTATATATGTAAAGACACTATCTACACTCTTATAGGGCGGAATATCCATGTAGAAGCAGGCTTTTTAGGCCGCTTTTACTGTTTTGATGGCATTACCCAATTTGGTAATGCTCAGCCAGCTTTGACCGAACGTCATCTAGATTTTTCGATGCAATCCATCCCCTTATGGTGCCTAATCCACCTCGGAGTAGTGCTCAAATATTAATACATTATATATAGTCTTTTTTGGGCTAGCTACCATCCCAGAAATTGCCTAAATAGGCCCGTAAATAACCTATTTTTGTCCAGCCACCCAAAAGCTGCAACGAACGAGTCACATGACCTCATCAAATGCGAACACAGAGGGATTAAAATGCCCCTACACTCTTACTGTACAGTAGCTTACTGGGTTTATTATCATAATCTCCACAACAGGTACTGGGGGTATTTAAATAATGCTACTGCAATGGGTGTTTCTACAACATCGATAATGATCAGAATGGTGTGCCTATAGATACAGCTGACCAAAGTAAACTACTTTTGTTCATGAAATGCCTTGACGTAAGCTGTAGAGATCTCGTTACACAGTTATTTGTAACTAAATACAAAGACTTCCATTACTTCTGTCAAAAGAAGGGGCTCGCCATGGGCGTAGCCTGTAGTCTGGACTTGGCTAACTTGTTCGGATTTTGGTTCGAGCACCAAGCAGGAGTAATGGATCTACCGGAATTTTTATACTATGGTAGATACATCGACGATTGTCTTGCCCTAGTTTACGCCTCAACAGCAGCCGAGGCACTAGATATTTGTAGTAAGACAATACAATTCGATGGCTGTGTAATAGAATGGGAATGTCGTAATAATTACGGTACGTTCTTGGATATGACCATATATATCGACGATAATGGTGCAATTCAACATCTTCCGTTTCGGAAAGCGAAATCCCATCAAGAAAGAATACCATGGGGCAGTGCTCATCCACTCGATGTTCGACGTGGAACTTTTATAGGAGAAATGTCCCGTTTAGCCACACTTAGTAGCACCCAGTCACACTACTTAGACGCCATATCAGGCCTGGCGGCCTTGTATGTAAAGCGTGGTTATCCTACCCAAGCAGTCTATTCTTGGCTGAATAAATACAAGAAAGAACGGTGGGAGAAACGACTCTCAACCAAAGACAAACAGGACACGGAAGATACCATTCTTGTTCTTAAGTCCGAGTTTAATACTGCATGGGATTATTTCAATGCAAAAGAACTTGGGAAATGTATTACGGATTATTGGAATTCGTGGTGGACACACGCGGAAACTGGCTCTTACACGGGCCTTTATCCGGCGTATAAACACGCAGCATCAGACTTAGTTGATCGCTCGGGCGACTTCGAAACTTTAATTGTGGAGAGGGACGACCTAGGCACTGCTCTGAAAGATGTAACTGTGCCGGATATACGCAAAACCAATTTTACCAAAGCTCGTTGGCTAGTCTCGCGGAAACGTACGACTAATCTTTTCGATCTTGCCAGTTCTTGGAAGAAAATTGTAATACAAACCCTGGACGAAGATGCTGTAAAAGAAATCTCCCAGGCACCATCTATTGACATGGATGCGGATATGTCGGACCAAGATGCTGGTCCTTCCCGCAATGTTGGTGGCGCCGTACCTGGAGACCTTGACTTCGTCTATCACACTGTGTGATTTAAATTAGATCTGACTGCGATCGTACGGAGGTGAACGTGAAACGCCGCCGAAAGACCGCACCCTACGGACGTGTTCTTAATTGATCACGGTGTATGCCCCCTCTTCCTAGTAGGCGTTTCGCCGGACGGTCGTAATGACGGCGGACTTAGTAAACCAGCGTAAAACCTGACGAACGGTTCAATGTTGTGACAGGGGGGTGTGCATCGCGCGAGGATTAAAAACCCTCCCTGTCCTTGTAGGAAGTAGCTTGTAACCAAAACCAGCGACGTGTACGCCGGATCTTAAACTAATTACTTATTGAAAGTTCTTTTGAACACACTATCTTGTAAGTACTACGATAACTGCGATTCCCGCAGACGGTATTAACCGAGGCTATTTAGGGAAGTTGAACCCTAACTCTAACCCCTAACCCCTAAACGTACATACTGTCATTTAATAGATGACGAACACATGCTAATATGTCAATTCATATAGCCTAACCCCTAACCCCTAACCCTAACTGGGCCTCACGGCCCGGTAACCCTAACCTAACCCTAACCGGCACTACGTGCCGAACCCTAACCGGTAAGTTAGGCCCGTAGTTTGGGCGTCTCTTCTCTCGGCCTGTCGGCTAGTGACCCGTAGACGCCTGGGGCGCTAAACAGGTAGCGCGCTTAAGGTAACGTAAGATTTTGATCGACAGCTGTCCCCGGCGGATCTCGGCGTTTTGTGCTAACCCCACGAGATGTCAAGTGGCTTTGATGCTAAGTCCGTCTTCTCGGGCTTTGGTCTTACTATTTAGGTTTTACGAGTTAGCCGATGCGACCGTACATCGGACGACGCTCACTAAGCGTCTAATGTATAAGGAGTATTGTTATCCCCTGGCAGTGTGGGACTGACCAATGGCACTAACAACGCTCGAACATGTGTTCCAAGATACAGGCAAAGTTCGTCAAGTACCAGAAGTACTATCGACGAGCAGTGTAAGTCTGTGACAATGTGAAACAGCCCTGATGAGCTATAAAAGCGAAACAGGATCTGGTGTAAGAAAGTATCTTACACCCTGTTGGCTGTTTTCGCTCTTACCCAACAAACTAACGAACTTGGCCCTTCCAAAAACGCCTCGTTCGCTTCGCTCACTCGTCGTTTTTGTCAGGACCACCCCTAACCCCCATGCACAAATGGACAGGAGTGAGAACATACACACCGCACATGATGATACCAATTCACTTCCAGGTTTTTCACACATCCATGCACGTCCCCGACGTGCGCTGTGTAGACTAAGTATCTGAAAAACACACAGTACAAAGAATATTCCATTGCAGCTGATCTGAATAATAGAATCTTTAGCCCTTTGGCCCAAGACATCCACTGGTTCTGACCACCTTTCGGTACCATTCACAGGCCGGGGGGTTAAGTACCCATTCGGCGCAATAGGCCATATCACCAGGGCACAGAGTAGGGCCAATCTGATTGTGATTGATGGTAGTTTAATTATATCAGTTATATTAGTTGTATCATGAGATTGTGAAGAGACCAGTGATCATTGGACATCGTGGACATGCATGAATTCATGAGAGAGCCTTTACTCTAATGGTCAGTGAATTTATCATCAGAGCATCTGTACACGTCTATGACGTGCACTGTGCACACGATCACTCTCCTCTCAGACCATTGGACTGGGTCTCTTCACGATCTCATAATGCCATGAATTATGATTGGATTGGTGTTACTCTGTATGGCCTACTTGTCTCATATCATGTCGAGCATCTATTGGTTTTCTGGGGGGTTGGAATACACAGCACATGTCACAGACGTACAAGGATGTGTGAAAAAAATACAGTTCCACTAATAGAGAACACAGGCCACGTCGTGGACGTGCCTGGATCTGTGAAAGACAACAGAAGATGAGCGGGAGCACTTGGGGTACACGGCGCACGTCATGGGCGTGCATGGATTGAGCACAAGAGAAGGTTTAATGGTTGAGTGGCAGTGGGAAAGACAATTTACCGTCGCTGCCAAGTTTGTTGTGGGCTCAGGTGGGATTGATTATTAGATTATTTCATGCTCATAAGGTTTTGTTTAACATTGCTGTAGTCATGGTCAGATAGTCTAGTGGCAAAGGATGATTTGGTAGAAGATCATCGAGCACCAAATAGGCGGGGGTTCAATTCCATCTCTGGCCAATCTTGTCAATGTAATGGTTTTTTGGGTCTTCATTGTGTTTCATACATCTGTGCACATCCACGACGTGAGCTGTGTACCTTGTCACTTTATATTTGGTCACTTTTGTGTGTACTTTATGACTTGCCCACATCAAGGGACGTCTACGACGTGCACTGCGTACTCTATGACTTGTGCAGCACATCAAGTAAGGTGGTACACTGGCATGGATATTTAGATGAGTGGGAGTGATGGTGTACACCGCACACATCGTGGATGTGCCTGGAGGTGTAAAAAAACGCAAGTTCAAATGGGTGGAAGTGATAGAGTACACCGTGCGCGTTGTGGACGTCCATGGATGTGTGTTCCACGCATTATGTGGATGTAAGGTCTGTCAGACATCAGGGCACGTCCATGACGTGCACTATGTACTTTACCACTTGCACAAATGATAGAGTACGCAGTGTACACTACAGAGAAAGTGGGTGGTAGTCAGCGTGGATGTGTGAAAGAGCAATTGGGTACACCGCGCACGTCGTGGACGTGCATGGATGCCCTGAGTACAAGAGAAGGTTTAATGAGCAGATGGAGTGGCAGTGGGAAAGACAAATTACCATTGCTGACAGGTTTGTTGTATGAATGCCAGTGTACAAACTTACCTTGATGTGCACTGTGTACTTTATCGCTTTTGTGTACTGTATGACTTGCACAAATCATAGAGTACACAGTGCATACACCTCCAGGCACGTCCACGACGTGCAGGTGTGTACCACCTTACCTTGATGTGCACTGTGCACTTGATCACTTGGACAAATTCATGAATGTGGATGTATCGGGGGTCATAGTGTACACCATGCACGTCATGGACGTGCATAGATGTGTGGAAGTCATAGAGTATACGAAAGTGATCAAGTACACAGTGCACATCAAGGTAAGGTGGTACACCGTGCACGTCATGGACGTGTCTAGAGGTGTATACACTGTGTACTCTATGATTTGCACAGATTCATGGATTACATGAATTTGTGCAAGTCATACAGTACACAAAAGCGATAAAGTACACAGTGCACATCAAGGTAAGTTTGTACACTGGCATTGATAGGGTACACCGCACACGTCGTGGACGTGCACAAACGTGTAAAACACAATGAAGAACCAAAAAAAATCATTGGCCAGAGAGGGAATCGAACCCCCGCCTACTTGATAGAAGTGTACTGGAGCTCACAGGCTATTCTACCAAGTCGTCATTTACCACTAGACTATCTGGCCATGACTACATCCCACGTTAAATTGTGCAAGTCATAGAGTACACAGTGCATACACCTCCAGTCACGTCCACGACGTGCACGGTGTATGCTATCAATGCCAGTGTACCGCCTTACCTTGATGTGCACTGTATACTTGATCACTTTTGTGTACTCTATGACTTCCACACATGTATGCACGTCCATGATGTGCATGGTGTACACTATGACCCCCGATACATCCACATCCATGAATTTGTCCAAGTGATCAAGTGCACAGTGCACATCAACGTAAGGTGGTACACACCTGCACGTCGTGGACGTGCCTGGAGGTGTATGCACTGTGTATTGATAAAGTACACAGTGCACGTCATAGACAGCGATAAAGTACACAGTGCACATCAAGGCTGGCATTGATAGTGTACACCGCATACGTCGTGGACGTGCACAAACGTGTAAAACACAATGAAGAACCAAAAAAAATCATTGGCCAGAGAGGGAATCGAACCCCCGCCTACTTGATAGAAGTGTACTGGAGCTCACAGGTTATTCTACCAAGTCGTCATTTACCACTAGACTATCTGGCCATGACTACATCCCACGTTAAATTGTGCAAGTCATAGAGTACACAGTGCACACACCTCCAGGCACGTCCACGACGTGCACGGTGTACCGTATCAATGCCAGTGTACCGCCTTACCTTGATGTGCACTGTATACTTGATAACTTTTGTGTACTCTATGACTTCCACACATCCAAGCACGTCTATGACGTGCACTGTGTACTTTACCACTTGGACAAATTCATGGATGTGGATGTATCAGGGGTCCTAGTGTACACCATGCACGTCGTGGACGTGCCTGGATGTGTGGGAGTCATAGAGTACACAAAATTGATCAAGTACAGAGTGCACATCATGGTAAGGTGGCACACCGTACACGTCGTGGACGTGCCTAGAGGTATATACACTGTGTACTCTATGACTTACTGAATTTGTGCAAGTACACAGCGCACGTCATAGACGTCTCCTGATGTGGGCAAGTCATAGAGTCCACAGAGTACACCGCACACCTCCTGGAGGTGGGTGGATGTGTGAAAGTATATACTCTATGTTATACAGCATACAGCCCAAGCCCCATAAACCTCTAATATCAGCACCCTGCCCATACTACAGTCCCTCCCCTAGCGCACCAAGTCCAAACCCTACGCTCCTCCAAAGCCAGAATGTCCAGGGGCCGTGCAGACCCTAGGCCACTCCTAAGCCACCCCTAGGGTTGAGAAAACGCTAGATGGATCCTACATGCCTCTAATAACCCTAACCCTAAGATGAAAGTGTAAGCGAATGAAGCACCTTTACACACCTTGTCCCAAAGAAACTTCAGCCTCTTCAGTCTACTCTAGTATTGGGATCGTTTGCTAATAGATAGTTTTCTTGAGTCACGGTGAGCTCATTGTGGACTGCAGTACTTCGAAATCCGACTTTCCGCAATAGCCAACGCCCTGAAGATGAAGTTATTTCAAGTGGCGAAAAGGGTGGACTGGCGTTTGTATGTTGGTTTTCCGTTTGTTCCCGGCGCGTAAACTGGAGGCTTTGAAATGGAAGTAGTAAAACTAGTCGGAGGATAGTGGAAGGGCGGAGAAGAGCGATATAGACTTGCATAAACAACGACAGGTTTTACTGGTTTCTATGCTGAAACAGCGGAGCCTCGCTCTGTCAACGCAAAAAAAAGAAACTCTAGGATGTAATTAATTCGATATCAGTGCTGAGATATGGACGATTCACGTACTCGAGCATAGATTCGTTCCCATGACTAGTGATTCTAATATGCGCCAGTCCACGCCACATAGCGAGTCCTGAGCGCTCAGCGTAGAGCTTGGATGGCGGCTCTCTGACAGTTAGTTAGAAGATTACCGACAAGATGGAACACAATGTACCGTTGTTATTTGATTGAACAAAGCTGCAACATGGGCTAGCCACGAGAACAGAGTTGGAGTAATGAACGGCCGATTGAACCAACTTGAGTGTACACGGATTGATTCCATAAGTCACATACACGATTCCAGGCAGATGAAGCAGCAGATGGTTTCGAGCCACAAACTTCCCTTTCGGCCCTACCAGCGAGCAGGGATTCAATAGCGACAAGAAAGTTTGGTGCAGAAGTTGGCTTTGGCGGAGAAATTTTGGTGTGAGAGCCTGCAGCGCCTGAAGAAATAGATGTTAATGATAGGTCCGTGAAGCTTTGGGCTTTACTGGCAGGACCTTATTTCGTACAGCCGGAGAATCTTTTTGATTTCCATGGATGAGGGAGTTTTATGAGTTGATTGAGAGAGTTTTTGTTTGCGACCTGTCCTCTGCAATTATAGAACCCCGCCATCTTGGTGAGCGCGTAAAGAAACAAGAGTCAAGATGACAGAAGGAAAGCAAAAAGTTTTGTTGATTGGCGCTTATCATTACGCCCGATTAGCAGCTCTTGTCATTAACCACCAATGATTATCGAAGGTATATCCCCAAGTCCTCTGCCTCCTCCTCAAAACATAGAACACAGGTTTCAAACTCCATATCACTTACATAAATGCATACACTTCCGCGTACAACTTCCACCAAAGCGTTCTAGGAGATGTCGATGATCATGACGCCTCAATATTCAATCATTTAAGCCAGAGTTCTCGGATTTCCCCTCATCCTAGCTCCAAAAGATACCGTCTGAGCCGAAGTTGTGTCTACAGTTGCCTCATGCAGCAATGACTCCGCGCTTTATGATCTTGGAGAAGTATATACGGATTTTTTCATCCGTCCGTGTAAGTTTTGGCTATGCAGTATCGCTTCTTAATTATAACCAAACCGATTGACCACAGTTAAGAAGTACAAAGGTTCGCGTACTCCAACCCTGGAAAGTCATCCCAGTTGCCCCTCTTTTGACCTTCGGAAGCAAGAGATCAAGTCCATGATACACGACAGTCATGAGAGCTTATATCTTGTTTCTTTCCACTGGCTTTGCTAAGTTTCAGACCTAGGCTCTCTACCGAGATGGATATTGATGTAGACTTTTGAACCGAGTTATGCTTTGAAAGCGTACTTCGAAGATTATCCAGACACAAGAGAACTCCAGCACTTGCGTTCAGCAGTGACGCACTGTGCCCATATTATTCCAGCTTCTACATATTTCAAACTTTCCAATGAGACTAAGGTGCATTATTGCATATCGTTCCTGTTCGTACCTTCTCTTATCCTTGACTGAAAGATTACGCTGCGTCCGTCCTCGCTGTTCTTGCGCGCTTCGGATATAACGTGAACAATCTTGATGGGCCTAAAATCCATTCACTATTCAATGTTATGACGTTGAACCTGGTGAAACTGGCTGTACACAACTCGTTTGACCAATTAATACTCTGGTTTGAGGCTACGGTGCGTTAACCTAATCCTCCTCACTTTTGCTGCGTGTTGAACAAGAAGTGATACTCCAGCAAACTCCTCGTCGCTACGAAATAAAACATCTCGACCCATTCGATGCGGATCTGGCCAACATCTCTCCCTTTACAACATTCGCTACTTTGGAACCCTCACTTTCTCTCCCCGATCCAGCATTACTCGCTCTCCATGCTACTTGTGCCAAGGTCGCACATCTCTCTGGAGCCGGCGAATATATTGATAGAGTTCAGAGAGACCTTCAACATTTGGATGTGCTAGCGGAGGATGGTGGATCATCTGACATCCTCTTTCACGCCCTTTATGTATCCACGATCTTAGTAGAAAAGTTTACCTTACTGAACCCAAATAGATACCATCTCTCCAATCACGTCTCCTATGCTCCTGTAAACTGAAAATCGTGACGTCTTCTTGCCAAATCTCACACAAAATACACCAAATTATGGTCAACACCGCCTTTCGTCGATAAACGGAGGTTTCGCAGATGCTGCCAAAGCGTTGAGAGGGAAGGTCGTGGCTGTGTTTACGCATAACCATATCTCCGGTTTGTTCCTTGGTTTCTCTCCATGAATCTCATTCGAACTCCTGCTCTGAAGACCAAATTGGTCTTACAATCCAAGGGTCACAAAGTCAAACTGACACGACAGTCCATTTGGATAGCCCGCTAACAAGAACCTTTATCGATCCAACGTAACAGGGTCCTTTCTCTACCTCAAACTCGGTCCTGACACGGACAGCGATAGTTTTAGCGTGGAAGTGAGCTGGAGCGACAAAATATCCTTAGCAAGGACGATGGCATTGCTCACGGTACCCTGGTCAGGTCTTCACCATGCCATCGCAGTACGGTATCCGTACACTGGTGTCCTCATTCTTGGCCGACTTCTCCATCTCACTCACAGTGGCATCGACAGTGCGTCTGCACATCTGAGAATTCTCATCTCCAGACCATCTTCTGGTGCTGCACATGCTATGTCCTTCTATTTGTAGAAATTCTTACCTTACTGAATTCAAATAGACATCATCCCTCAGATAACGACTCCTCTGTGTGCTCTTCCGAAATCTGATAATTTTGACAGCTTCTTGCCACCACGCAACATACACTACACCTGACTACCGCCAACGCGGGCATTCTCGTCGGTTGATAGAGCTTTTGTAGGGAAGTAGTTGTTTCGGACAAATATCTACCATTTTTCAAGGTCCAAGTCAAACCCGACATCGCAGTCTATTCGGATGGAAATCCCTTTGACAAGAACCTCTGTCTGACGTCGGCGGAGTGCGGCGGAGTGCATGCAGTCTTCCCTTGAGCTAAAGTCTGACACCGGCAGCGCTGGTTTTAACGTGGAAGTGAACGATAACAACGAGAAAGAAAGGAGAAGGAATGAGGCTTCTTTATCTTATTAGTCTCTGAGGCATCTCTGGGAGTTCCTGTTAAATATTTATCCTCACAGACCGATAAGAGTTTCAGTAGCATGTAATGGGATTATGATTCTACCTAAATTAGATCACCCGTACATACTTAAATAAGCTTATACCGTACTTTTTATCTTTACCGTTGGCCTCCACTACGTACCAGGTGTATAGGACAAACGTTGATACTGTCGTATGTAACGCTTTGGCATCACCATATGCAACTCCGGAGGTTCAACCACGGACTTACAAACACATATACGGACTTACTAATAGTGTATACATTTATTAGTGATCATTAGATAGTACTTACTATGCATACACGGACATGTAGATACTCCGGCACACTTATACTACAATACTTAGAGTATATAAGCTGTATCGAGCTCTCTCAATATTATCATCTTACATTCATAACACTCTCTTAAAGTCATCTACCACAACAGGTTATGGCCCCCGGCCTTTACTGAAATTGCTCGTTGTTCACTATCTGCATCACTCTTCGACAAATCACTAAACTTGTACTCTTCCCCATTTGCACCCATCACATTTCATTATGTCAACGGAATCCACTTCCACTTCCACTTATCGGATCGACCCCCTTCATGGCGCCACTAATTATAACGTGTGGCAAATCAAGATGAATGATATCTTGACTGATCTGGGCCTAATTAACTACATTGGGTCCACGGCGCCAACTCTCCTCTCTGATAGGTCAAATCAGGGTGATCACGACAAATGGACTGAGAAGGACCAAAAGGCCCTCTCCACTATTAGGTTGCGTGTAGACGACAGTGCCCTAGTCTACATCGCAGGTGCAAAAACATCTAAGGAAGCATGGGACACACTGAAGAGGATGTACGAAGCTGCAGGGACCATCAGCATTATTGCTACCCGCCGTAAGCTTTTTCGTACTCACTGCCCAGAGGGGGCAGACATCGAAGAACACGTCCGCACCATCCGGGGATATCAACAACAGCTTGCCAATCAAGGGCAACCACTCATGGCATCAGAATTTTCCACCATACTCCTCACATCCCTCCCTGACTCTTGGGACCAATTTGCGTCCTCTATTGACAAGGCCACCCTCACAGACACTGCAGACCCGGACTCCACCATTCTCGTGTCCAAAATCTTGGAAGAAGACTTCCGTAAACGGTCTAAAAACACGTCACCTGAAATTGCCTTACCTGCCAATGGTAATAATTACAAAGGGCAATCTAAATCAAAGTTTGGTAAATCCAAATATGATTCATCGGCCACCTGTCACTACTGTGGACGCGTCGGGCATTTTGTAAGTGAATGCCGCACTAAGAAGCGAGACCTCCACCGGGGAGGCAAGCCAGGGAACAACTACAACAATGGGAACAATAATCATGGGAAGAATTTTCAGCATCACTCACATGCTGCCATCTCGGACTCAGACTTTGCATTCATCGCAAAGGACACTGCACTATCGGCCACCACACCTGCCTCCAGCTGGATTGCTGACTCCGCTACAACGTCACATCTAGTTAGAGACCGATCCGCATTTACTACATATGCGGAATTACAGAATCACCCCATTCAAGGTGTTGGGAACCCCGCCGCTGGTATTGGAAAGGGAACTGTCCAGATCCAATCTACTGTAGGTAACAAGACCTACACCATCTCGCTCCGAGACGTTGTGCATTGCCCAACCACGCCATTTAATCTTTTGTCTGTCAGTAAGATCACTGACATGAACTGTGGAATTAATTTCCGCCAACATGGACTCACTATCACGGCACCTAATAAACCAGATCATGTCATTGTTTTAGGCACCAAGACAGGTGGCCTATACTCGCTGAATGTCACGACAAACATTCCAATGCAGGCTTACACTGCACAAGTCCCCAGAACCGGTCTTGGTATGACTGGCACAAAATCATGGGACACATTTACATGGGTTCAGTCAAAATGCTAAAGGAGAAGAATATGGTTGAGGGAATGGAAGTCAATCCCGACACACCACCTCCTCAGTGTGTGTCATGTATCAAATCTAAATCTCATGTCACCCCTTTCCCCCAGAAGTCTAACACTGAATATACAGAAATAGGGGATATGACATACACAGATGTATGGGGACCTGCCCGAACACCCGGTATTCGAGGCGAAAGGTATTATGTCAGCTTCACTGACGGCTGCTCACACCGCTCCAAAGTCCACTTCATGAAGGAGAAAGAGGTTCTCCCACATATCAAGAATTACCAGGCACATATTAAAGCACAAACCGGCAAAGACCTGAAGGCCATGCGATTTGATGGCGGGGGAGAATACATCAGCAAAGAGGTAACTGGGTACCTCGACTCATGCGGGATTCACTACGAAATCACCGCCGCCTACTCACCTTCCCAAAACGGCGTGGCGGAGCGCCTTAACCGAACTTTAATTGAACATGCACGTGCCATGATATTGGAGCACAATATTCCATACTTTCTATGGCCGGAGGCTGTAGCATATGCATGTTACCTCCGAAACAGATCCCCAACTCGTGCACTGAAGAACTTTATCACCCCTGAAGAGGCTTTCACAGGGAAGAAGCCCAATATTTCGATGTTACAGGAATTTGGAATTAAATGTTGGGTATTACAACAAGACAGCCAGAATTCAAAGCTAGACCCAAAGTCTCGGGAATTTATTTTTATGGGACTCTCCGACCACGGCAAAGCATGGAGATACTACAATCCCAGGGCCCGGCAAATCCAGACATCCCGAAATGTAGTCTTTGAGAATCAGACTTACGCACCCCCCGATTATGCGGTTTCCCGCACAGATAATTCCCAATCTACTATTTCCAACCCTCCATTGCTCGAGGGGGAGAGGGGGAGTGCCGAGCAAATTCCGGGTAGTGAACCCGAAGAATCCGAGTTGCCACCAACGCCGCAGACGCCACCAAGGGCGCATCAACCCGTTCCACTAATTGCACCGCCGGCACCATCAAAGCCCCACATAACGAGACCCGCACCTACACCTAGAGCACCATCATCACGGCTCGCTAATATTCCCGCACAGAATTACCGCCTATTGAATAATCCACAGGCCCGAAGCAGACCCGCAGGATGGGAAACAGTTGTCCCCATCACTCCTGACCAAGATCCCGACTCATCCCTATCTACTGAATTCTCACTATTATCCAATGTCAACACTGATTACTCGGATGAGCCCGCATCACATAATGATGCACTTACGCGCCACGATTCGGCACAATGGTCTGAAGCCATGGACAAGGAAATCAAACAACTCCAATCTACAGGTACTTGGATACTCAATGAGCTCCCTGCTGGCCGTAAGCCAGTAAAATGCAAATGGACTTATAAGCTCAAACGCGACCACACCGGAGCCATTACCAGATACAAGGCTCGACTTGTGGCCAAGGGATTTTCCCAGATCCCGGGAATTGATTACACTGACACATTTGCACCAGTTGTACGGCTCGAAACATTCCGTACTCTTATGGCAATAGCCGCCAGATACAGACTCGAAATTCACACCATGGATGTTGTTGGTGCATACCTTAACGGTGAACTCGATGAAACCATCTACATGGAGCAACCTCATGGATATGAGGACGGCACAGGCAAAGTGTGCAAACTACTTCGACCCATCTATGGACTTAAGCAGTCCGGTGCAATCTGGAACAAGAAACTCAACTCCGAGTTTCTCAACTTAAATTTCACACGCCTTATCTCGGATCAGTGTGTATACATTCGACGCAACGACTCAGGCATTATTATTGTTGCTGTCCACGTCGATGACATGACAATCTTCGCATCAGACAATGCCCTCACATCCCAAGCAAAGCATGAGCTTGGCTCAAAGTTTGAGGTCCAGGACTTGGGACCAGTCAGACAAATCTTAGGCATGGAAGTCACTAGAGACCCCGCATCTGGCTCCATCACGCTCACACAGACTCAGTATCTCAAGAAAATACTTGAGCGATTTGGCATGACTAACTGCCAGCCCGTTACCACACCACTCGATCCTAACGTCAAGCTGGAAAAGACTCCAGATGACAAACCCATCTCACCGGAATTATGGAGTGAATACTCCGCCGCTGTTGGATCATTTAATTTTGCCGCCACCGCTACTCGGCCTGACATGAAGCACACGGTCCATGAATTAGCTCAATACTTGAGTAATCCCTCACCGACTCACTGGACCGCCGCCAAACGCGTTCTCCGCTACATTAGTGGAACACTTGATTTAGGTATCACCTACTTACCATCAGATGCCGACCCCAATATTTACTCAGACGCCAACTGGGGAACCAATCCCAATGACCGGAAATCCATCTCCGGCTATGCTGTAATGTTTGGGAACGCCGCCATCTCCTGGTATTCCAAGAAACAGCCCACCGTTGCACTCTCCACTATGGAGGCCGAATACATGGCTGTTAGTAATGCTACCCGAGAATGTCTCTGGATCAGAGAGCTTCTCACTGAACTTGGAATCCCACCTCACGGCCCAACAATTATTCATGTTGACAATCAAGCCGCTATTAAATTCGCCGAAAACTCTCAGTTTCACGCCCGATCCAAACACATTGACATTCGACATCATTTCATACGCGAGCACATTACCTCTAACAAGGTATCAGTCCAATACTGCGCCACGGATGACAACATCGCCGATATATTCACAAAGTCGCTGACCAAACCGAAACATGAGCACTTTGTCAAATTACTCGGAATGACAAGAGTCGACCGGAGTTGAGGGGGAGTGTCGTATGTAACGCTTTGGCATCACCATATGCAACTCCGGAGGTTCAACCACGGACTTACAAACACATATACGGACTTACTAATAGTGTATACATTTATTAGTGATCATTAGATAGTACTTACTATGCATACACGGACATGTAGATACTCCGGCACACTTATACTACAATACTTAGAGTATATAAGCTGTATCGAGCTCTCTCAATATTATCATCTTACATTCATAACACTCTCTTAAAGTCATCTACCACAACAGATACTTTCGCTCGCTTTCCCCTGTACCGAGAATTTCAACAGTTCCTTCAGTATGTAATGGAAACATTCAGCGTCGTCAACGTATTGGAAGAGGTACTTTAGGAGTTTGCTTGTGGTAAGAAGGGAAGCCCACTGCCTCGCGCTGACTCCCTTGCTGCGCAGGCAGCCCCTAGCAGCCTGGTGCGCTGGCATTGGAAGTGAAAGACTGTTTCTGAGTGGTTGTGGCAACCCGGGCATGCCGGAGAGTCAGCTCGCTGGATGTTATAGAGGGGTCTCTGAAGTGGCACCTGCCCGTTTGAAGCCGTGTGAGGAAATTCGCGCGGAAGAGAGAGTCGGGCTTCCAATAGTAATTTCGACTTGCTTTCAACTTTTGGTTGCAGGGGCCGGATCAATCTCAATCCCCTTCAAACTCGCATAACAGGCTGACTTTCTCTATTGCTCGTGATGAACAGTGTGATCGTCAGCTTCAGCCTTAATGCTTCTCAGCGGTCCAGTATCGCTCCTGATAGTTGGACAACTTGGACTTTGGATCGCGTGAGAACCGAAATATCCCAAGGAACACGAATTAGCAGTGTTTACTATGGCGTGGATGTTGTGGATATCGGGTTCATAGTAAAATTTGGGATGTCTGTGACCACATGAGAAGCCGAGGCAACTGAACTTGTTCCTGCACATACATCGATCCCCGTGGCTCGAATTCACGCAGCTCTATTTGATGAAGTGATCTCTATCACTTACATTGTCCAGGACAGAATTCACGGCCAACAGCTGCACAAATTACTTCCAACTCTTGATGCCGAAAAGCTACAAGTAATTGAGAAGGAGCTCCAGCTTATCTTTTCTCAGCTCTCCTCATTAGACATGTATGGGTTGATGGGAATGGTAGGTATCTTTGAGATTCGTGTGCCAAATCACTGCTTATAATCTTCCGTTTCAAAATTCAATATATTCCAGAATCCAGATTAACCAACAGTCCAACATCCAACGCCACTTGTGAGGTCCACTTTCCAGGACTATCATTTTTAACCTGTGACATCCACTCGTCGCTCTCCAATTCTTTACGTTGTGTGGAAAATTTTATTGTGGTGTGTTTCTTGGTACTGGTAGAAACACGTGCCTTTTGGATAGGTTTCCACTGGCATCTTCCTCGGAACTAGAGTCATCAGTGGTTGAGCACTCGGTCAATAGTAAACATACCAAATTAGGCTTCTTCAACATCTTCTTCGATCCATTGTAGTTCCCAGTTATCGCAAACATCATCTAAAAGTCTCAACAGACTGCGGTGAACAAAATCATGAATGGCCGGATACCAAATGGCCTCAGTTTTGCCATCTGTTTCTGCATCGTCTGAAATTGCCACCAGCTCACTAGAAGTACTAGATTTGAATTTGAACATGGCAACCATAAGACCTGCTGGACCTAGTGCAAATGCAAAGGACCACATCTTTGGAGCATTCCCGAAGTGATCTTTTGCATAGCCCCTAAGTTGAGCAACTGCTCTAGTTAAACTCCTGAATTTATTCTCCACTATAGCGATTAAGGAATCAGATCCAAAATCGGCCAGTGGATGCACAACAGTTAGATCAGGAATTCGAAGGGATTTATGGCCCTTGTCTATCACTAGCCGCCCAAGTTCATCTATGACAGCATCTGAGAGAACGGAAGGCCCATTGGCTATGGATAACTCCTCGAGTGTAGGATGCTCTACCATGTCCCACAGAGCGATGGTGGTGTCGGGAATATCAAATTCACCAATCTCGACATCAAGATTATCATGAAATGAAGAAGTGGAACCGGAGGGAGAGATATCATCGTAGAGGGAGATTGAAGAACCTGGCGGAGTACTGGTGCTGGCAGGATTGAATGAAAAATTCGTCAGTTGGATGGCAGCAGAAGAATGAGAAAACATGAGAAGACTGCGATCTTGATAAGAGTCAGTTGTAGGATTATGGAAAGCTCGGTTGACAGCAGTAAACACACATCTTTCTCACCAGCGGATAAGCCTTCTACCTGCAGTGACCATTGATCTGATTTGACTTGGTTTGAAATCGATGCTAAAATGCGGTACGTATGTTGAGGACGGACAAGGAATTGCCCGTTTAGTGAGAAGTAATGGTTGAGTAATGCTGCAGCCATCGCATCCACCATCGATTCATACAACTCAGTTTTGATTGTCCGCTTATTCAGGAGGTGATAAAGCCATAGTGGAACGGGTGGATGTGGCTGAGTTGCTAGTGGAGGGATGTGTGTTAACTTAATGTTAGGTCTTGGCTGTTTGGTACTGAGAGTAGGATCGAGAGCATCCACAATCTTATTTAATATCAAAGTTGAGTAAAGCTAAATTTTTGCATTTAAGTATTGAATGAAGGCCCACCTTCCTCATTCCAGGAATAAAGCATTGTTCCATTTCTTGAGCAACCCACTGAAGTTCACTATTTCCTTTAAACCGCTAAAAATTAAATGGATTCACCAGATCTTACTCGTGATAAGTAGCAAAATCGGCAGTACCTTATCGACTGAGGGGAGGACCAGTTTGAGACGTTCAAGAGCTGTCTCATGGTTTTTGAGTATATTTTTCGCAAGCTTGAGAAGGTCGAACGACTTTGACATCTGAAGCTAGACGAAGATTCTTGACAATGACTCTGAGAGCAAACATCACTGGTCGGGCCGGCCGTGTGACATACTAAGTCATGTGGCAGTTTGCACCTTTTGTCGAGTCCATCATCATGGTCAAATATCGCTTTCGTCCCAACGTTTGTGCATTTGTTTCTGGAGTTGTTCTAACGGATGATATGGTCCGTGATGTTGCTACCGCTATTTGTCCCGAAGAGATTGTAAACTGCGGTGGTGACCCTGTTGCGGCGCTCAACTTTGTAATATTTCAAAAGCAACACCAGTTGGTTCCTTTTGAGGACATAAACTCAACTCCTCCACAACTATATCTCTTTACTCTCACGTTTCTTCCTGGCCTACGCAACAAGGCTCCCCCTCAGCTCAGATGGAAGAAGGATGCGTTGGACCAGTGGTGGTTGGAGTATGGCGCTTGCGAGAGTACTAAGGATGTACAGACGAGGTCGTTGATGTATCCAACTGGTGTTGCCAGTATGCTCTCGACCTTTCATGCGTCATTTGCCATTCGCTGACTGCATACTTAGGACCGCATTGGATGACCCAGGAACTCATAAATGCGATCCCTCACATGAAGATGGAAGCACTCGTTGAGGCTGTTTGTGACAAGCCTCAAGCGAAGGCAGAAGTTGCAGGTGCCTATCAAATTCCGCTAAGCTAGTGCGTTGTCCTTCAAGCTTCACCTATCTCCCTGCATGAGGCCTGACTTAATTTTCTAGAACTCTCTATCTTCCAAATCGAAATAGTCAGTCCAATTGTAGCATCCGATGCCTTCACTCCTTGTAGTTAATTATGTTGCCTATTTGACGCGCTATAAGTGAATTTGTAACCGCTTTGCTGGACTAAGGGCTATTGATAGATCTGTCTTATGATCGAAATCTTTTCACGAATTTCGTTGCTCTGAGTCCTTCAGTGGATTCTGGATCACAAGGTTTCATTTTGCTCTATACATTGTAGCTAGGCTCCTATCTTTCTTACTGTGATGGGAAGCGCTACACGAAGGCTGCCAGACTTGGACTCAGGATCACCAGCACCGCGTCAATGCGAGTGTTGTTTTCACCAGGATTATTCTGTCCTTTCAATTTCTTCTACTTGGTCTGGCTTCTTAATCGAATTATGTGCGCTACTGACCTATATATGTATGTACCTCCTCCGTCCCAATTCCGTTTGACTTTCAAAGAATCTATAAACCTGTAGCAGTAACTTAAGACCTCGCTCGTTCATGGTAAGAGTCTGGTGTTCATTCCTATAACTTGAGGTATAATGAGTTTGGCCGCGACAGAGTAGAAGGACTGACGTTCTTCACTGTCGTCGTGAAAGGCATCAAGATCGAGTGACTGTGGGACGACTTGTAGAGAAGGTATCATCAACGAAAACCGTCAGTCCAACCCAAGGTATTGTCAGAAGCGGATATGGCAGGACAAATACAGCAACTCCAAGTTGGCTCCGAACCCTTGGATACACGTTTCTATAGATCTAGGAAGGTTTTGACGAGGGAATGATATCGAAGAACTGGTGATAGTGGGAAGGAATAATGACGCATGCCTTCACGAATTCAAGCGACTGTGGACTGTACAAGTACTTCTGTAACGAAGGGCACAGTCCTTTGCTGACATCAATGTTTGAATCTGAGGATGGAATTATCATTGCACGAAAAGTAGGAATTCAGTACTGATGAAATAGCAACTAAGTATATAGTCAAAACTCATAATCGCCATTGCCAAGATGAAGATAGTGTGGCATTTCGAGGCAGGCCAGTCGTGGAGGACAAAGCGCATCATGTAGACAGAGGCGTTGGGGATTAGTTGGGGGGAGAAGAAGTTGTGTGCTGTGGAGGAGAGGAAGAGGTGAGTCGAATATAGGAAAGAAAGAAAAAGAACGGGGGTAAATGTGTACGCTGCAAAGTGACGCGGCCGGTCTTGACCGGATTAGAAACCTCGTCGGGGTATTGTGCTTGCCAGTACTGGTTACGAACGCATGGTTATTAATTATCATTAGGGATTAATGAAAGACAGATAAAAACGAACCTCATCCGCCTGTCCAATCACTTTAGGTAGATCTTGAACAATATATTTTAGATCAGGGAACGCCTTGACGAGAAGGTGAGTGACGGATCCGACGCTCCCGCCAACATCTATGACGACGCTGTCGGGCTTGATGAGGTCCTTCCAGTAAATGTCTGGAGGTTACGATGATAATTTTGTACCTTTTGTGAAGCTGTCGGGGAACCGATCGCCAGATCCTTTCATGGCAGAGGAGAATCGGATGAGGCGCAGGTCGTTGCCAAGCTTTTCGTACCAAGTCCACATGTTGGCGGTTGGGTCCAGAGCCATATTGAATGGCGCGGCAATGTCTGTTGGGTTTTCCCCGATGAACTTGGAGATGTAGGCGGCGCTCTTCAAGCTCTCGTCTGTGCTGAAAAGAACAAGACAGTGAGATCGAGTTGCAACTGGATTATGGAGGGGTTCACAGATGGCCGACGAACGCGGCTGCAGGGGATCCTTCGTACTTGATTTTGGGGTTATAGTGCAGTGAGTGAGAGAATGGATTGGCTGGAAGTATGATGGGACCAATATTATCTACTTTTTCTTGATCTCTTCTAATGAGTGAGCCTTAATGAGCACGGAAGATGTACGGTTGTTTGCGAAGACGTTGGGGGTGACTTCTCTAAAGACATGACGGGACACCAGGTAACGCAAGATACGAGCTATCAGTCAGAAGATGAATCGATGACAGTCAGCCCATGTTGTTCCACACAAAAGGAATACCTTGCTGACCAGTCTTGGACTCGTCGATGCCGGCTTTGGCAGCGATGTCGCGGGTGTTCAACGTTCAATCCCTGATGCGTATGCGCGTAAGAGATGGACCAATGTACAGGATCAACCGCATCATACCTGCAAGCCCGAGTCCTTGACGATGTCAGGGATATTGGTTTCAACAGCAACACCAAGCGAAGACGAAAGGTACATCGCAGGTGCGTAATCTTGAATTGTTTCAATTGGTCCTCGGACGGTGGCGATGATTTGGTATGCAGCTGCGATGAGGACACGAGTTGTTTTTCCGAGAGCAAAGTCATCGTCCAAGGGACCGGGTTTATAGGGTTCATCAAGTGAAGGATACGGGATGCCTGATTTCGTGTAGGCGGATTCGAGGGTCTGTATACTGGAAATTACAATATTTCCAAGCTCAGTGAGAGGAGTGGCCGACATGGCTTACTATGGCTTAAAGCGCAAAGCTTCAATATCAAATTTCAAACGATGAGACAGCGGGACAAGGATGAGCTCTGTAGGTGTCGAATCTGAATATCAGATAGGCTGAGATTTAATTTGATTGGGAAAGCAAGTGGTGAAGGGAATGCCCAGTCCCAGTCCGTTGCTAGCAGTGGAAATGGCGAGAAAGAGGCGCTCATAAATTATGAGCGCCTATCACAAAGTTATCTCTCGCTCTCAACCAACAAGCATTTTTCTGCTTGAACGTTTGAACAGCCGGCTGTGTGCATTCTTCTCTCAGCTCCCTTTTCGGTGGGATATTTTTCAGTGACGACCCTCGGGATACCGTGTCAAGCTTCAAGCTTCAAGTCTCGCCTCAGTCAATCCGTTGCTCTCTTCCGTCAAAATCAACATCGGAGATACTAATGGGTTAAAATTGACTGTGAGTAACTGAACTTGGGCTTGTACTCTCGATACATGTTTATGTTGTGTTTGCAGATATCCTCTCAAGATCTCAAGCCCCAAGCTTCCAAGCTTCCAATTGTCCAACTCCATGGCGACGCTAAGACAAACTACAGGCAAAGCCTCGATCTGACAGCCAGCCAGAGGCACATCGGGACATACACAAAAGCTGTATGGACGCAAGCGGGTCCACACGAGTGAGTCGTTCACGCTTTTTCCTGATCGATCGTATAACGAACTTCACAAGAGTCCCAGAGTGTCCTCGCCACGAATACCACCAGTGATTCATTCTGGACATTGGACTCAGTCAGCTTCAAGCTCAAGGGCTTCGCATGGTTTCACCTCTCTTTCCTCTTTCAGCACTATCGAGCTTACCTCTTCTCTCACACTTCCCGTGTTGCGCTACGGTGACTCTGTCACTCTAGCGTTACACAGGGCCCTTACCGTCACTACCAATACCGATACCGCCGCCACTGATACCAACGAACCCGAATCGCAAAACAACCAACCAAAACAAGCACATGCGCGCCTCCAGCGCTTCCACCTGGCCCCGCGGTCCTGGATACTTCCAATGCCACTATTGTCACACGAGGATGGGTATGTTACTCGATTTCTTTTTTAAAAACGCCTAGGTGCCAGGCTCCAACGTGTGACTCCGCAGATTGTACAAGATATTCTTGTAGATCCCAAGTTAACCCAGAGCCTTTGATGTTCAAGTTCGTCGGAGAACGCGCGCATGCGCTCAACTATAGAAAGGTTTATTCGGTGTTGTATGAACATACTGGTCATGTCGTTCCGTATGCTTTAGTTTTCCCTTTTTCTTTCGTTCGTTCAAAGCTAATGCTGGTGATAGTCATAGGATTGTTGTCAAAGTTGGTAAACCCGCCGAACGCTCCAAAGCCTGGTAATCGTAGCAAGCTGATTCTTGACGATGCTGCTCATACAACACTTTCCCACCTTCAAGCTTCAAGACTTGGCGCTCCCGACTCTACTCTCCTTCCGGTGTTGTCGTTGGATCAACTCTACCATCCACAACTTGTGCGAGCTGGTTATGTTACGTGAACTCATTGGGTTCTGTTGTTTCTCGATGCGAATATTTGTGTTCATCGATCTTCTTGGTACTGCGGTATGGCCTTTTGCAACTGTAAATAATAATTCTCTCGCTAACTGAGTTCTTTGTTCTCGTAGATCTTGCCCGCAACCATCGGTTATATACGTGTCTCCCTTTGCCGCTGTTGTATTCGTGGTCCAGCATTTTTCAGATTTTGTACCTTATCGTCACCGTTTCTACAGGCAAATCGCCACCACCCTTCCGCTTATTGCTGTTATCATGATTTGGCAGAAGGAGAGATAAAGAGGGGCGTAATCAAAAGAATAGAAATACTTAGTGGTTCTATCGATTGTTGTAGACAGTTTTGTCCTGAATTCAAGGAACTAAAAGACAAACCGAGTGTTAAACTTCACGGAAACGGACCGGTCTACCGTTATGTTGACTCAAACGGCCATGGCCGAGGATGATCTCAATGACCCATTAAACCAGCTTTCCGACCTTACGCTCAATAGCTCTGTCTTTGACGGAGTCACTCCTTTAAGCGATGAAGACATCAAGCATCTCTTTGCCAATGTTGATGTATACGTCGACGACGCAAGCAACAACGACGAAGAAGATATACAAGATGCCGCCTCAGCCTTCTCTAATTACAGTACTCCGTATTCAGCTGTCCATCGATCTGGCACAACCTTTGCAACCGCCAAAAAGTGGCTTACCGCTTGGCTGACGATTGCAAAATTATACCACTGCCCTGTCACTTTGAACCCAATCGCCCCAAACAGAACGAATCATATGGCCCACATAATGTTGCCACAGGCAGCTCCTCCCCATGCGGTAAGCTGAAAACTTGGCAATGGATTCTTTGTCTGATACTTTTCTAGGTCAAGCTGACCGGCCAAATTTTGTCAATGAGCCCGAGGGAGATGTGTATGCATTCCCGCTTGTTTTTCATGCCCTGTACGATCTTTTTCATGACTTGTAAAGGTGGCTCACCGCATCCTTCTTTTAGTACGCTCAGATGTTCATTCTCTGGTGGATATGCATCGAGTATTCCTGCTAGTCTCGAAAGATATCTTGGAACTTCTAGCAGCCTATCTACGACGACCCCTTGTGGACACGGAAGGACAATCTGAGTGGTCTCAACTGCGGAAAGGGTCGCTAAGCGGATTTGGTGCCTTGGTGCGCTGATTTTTGTTGTTCCTCAATTGTTTGCTCATTCCTATCCTAGAGAGAGGGTATCGTATATGAATGCACTTTACTCTGCTCTCCTCACTTCGCAGATCAGCCCTCTTTGAGGCACGGAGATGAAACCCTTTTTAAACGGCCTTACACAAACTTTCCTCCCATTCAAACCCACGTCACTCCTTTCGCATTAGCTTTCCATGCGCTGAGAGTCCTTGAGAACGCTACGTCTCCCATGGAGTTTGATTTCCAGTATATCTTTCGGTCACGCAATCGTCACGACCTGAACTCGCTTCAGGATTTGCTGGAGCGTGCACTAGCAACCAACAAAGGCAACAAAGATAGGCCACACGATATAACACCTGGAATTCCGGACCATGTCGCCGCTTTTTTGGATTTTGTGGAGGCTTTCGACAAACGATGCCTTCTGGCTCGCGCCTTCATAGATCAGAAAACTGTCCAAATCACTTCGGAGTGGTGGCTCGAGTTCACATCGGCGAGGATCCATTGGTGATTCCTCTCACCATTCACACCATTCACGTCGCTCCCATCCAGAACTGCCTGGCACTCCCACACCGTCTTCAAGTACTCGCTCGCACACTCGAAGCCAGACAAAAGCGGGACGTACGCCTGCTTCAGATGTCCGCGAGGAATATCTCGCTACCCTTTCGCTTTGTCATCTCGATCCTCGCTACCTTTCACCAGACGCTTCTCCAAATCTGGTCATTCCCAACTCCACTCAAAAAAGCACGCAGGCAGCACTCGATGGTGCGTCGTCCGTTTCTTCTAGCCCATCGGCTGGCTTGCCTGCTCCTCCGTCCCAAACCCGCGTAGTTGGTCCAGCTCAGCCTCACTTATTCAAACGCTTGATTCGCAGCATGTCTCTGTGGATGACGGAGCATGGCGGTGCTGAAACTACGAAACTCGACCGTCAGATTGCCGCTGGCCCACATGCAAGCTGGTCTGTTGCTGCTCGGTTCACTTCAAAGAGAGGCAGTAATTCTCGTTGTTGTTTATATTGCATATTTTACGAGTGTTTACATTTATCTTTGTAATTATAAGACACTAAACACAATCTTGCTTCTGCAACAAGAATTAGATAGTAATGATAATTCCCTGTCCACCCAAACCGTACCGCTACACTCGCAAGCTCAACTCCATCTTCAAGTTTAGGCCTACAGAAGCTCGTTAGTTCTAGCTGTGTCTTCGCCATATTCGAGACTCACCAGAAGGATTATCTTGGACATCAGATATTCCCCATTCCCTCACCGGCACGTCCGCGTTCGCGTTCCGGTTCGTTGCTTGAGCATGAGCAACAGAGTTTCGCTCCGAACATTCAGTAGTGCGTGCTACAAAAGCCAGCAGTTCTTCATATAGCAACTGCAGCGGTGAGAGGATAAATTTACAGGATCGACGATAAGCATGGCTGAGAATTCCAGGAGACGTCTGCTTGTCTCTGTTGACAAAGAAATATAAAAGAGCCAACACGGCCGCAGCGCTCGCGGGGCCTATGATTCAATGCGTTGTCTAGTCTGTGAAGGCGGGGCATAAACAAGTCAATTCGAGTTCCTTCACCCAAGCAAAGAAAACTCATTTTTGACCAAATGCAAAAATCCGCTTCTGGTGCTCGTGGTGCACAAAATCTCGAGTTCTCCCTCCCAATCCCCCCACTACCGAGTTTTGCCCCAGCAGGACTAAGCGAGCGCGATGTTCGCCCCATGCGAGGAACGTGGGTGCGATCGGAGGCAGGAGAGCGTACCATACACGACCTGTAAGCCAACAAAGAAAGACAGGGTTGTTAATGAAGCGTGTTCAAAATAAATAAAAAAAGAACTGAAAAAAAGCCGTCGAACACAGTCGTTCCAACGAAATTCATTGTAGACCTGGTTCATTGCGGATGCGGTACCGGGAGGACCTGCGATAGTCGGAGAATCGCCAATCCCGCGTTCCTTTGCCAGAGCCAAGACTTTCTGGAGGACTTTGTCAGAGTCTATACCGTGAGGAGAGCCGGTGACTTCGATGAATTGCTGCGAGAACATCATGCCACCAAGCGGGTGGACTTTAACTTTGGCACTGCAACGTTTACCTATATGGCTCTGGATATGGTCCAGTGCTTGTCGAATGAGGGTTTCGAGCCGTAGATTTTTCCGCAGCCAGGAAACAAGCATTTGACACAGGTCTTCACGTCAAGACCCTCTACACGAGTAATGGTCCGTAAACTGTATTCTGTAGGTTTTTCTGCTTGAAGAATAAGCAGGTTTCGCGTGATCTCCTCTTCCGACGGAAAATCTACAAAAGCTCCTGCGGTACGGGAAAGTCGGGAGAAACGAGAATGGTGCTCGCCTCGTCGGTGCTTGTATATCATGGTCCACTGGATGGGAAGACGGCACTGCAGACAGATCGTCCAGTGCTGGATTGGATCAACAACAATCCGATGATCTTGGAGAAATTTGCGAGCGGCGTTCTCATTAATATCATCGGGATCTGGAGCGTACTGGGATATTAGATCCTGCACAAGCTCATTGGAAGGGGGAGGTGGTGGGGAGGCAGGATGCTCATCAACCGTCAGCTCCGTGTCCAAGTCCGAGTCATCGTCTGAGCTTTCTACTGGAGGCAAATTACCTTCCATTGGCGCATCGAGTTCCACCTCTCCTCCGTGAATCGTAGTACCTTCCACCGGCAAAATCTCCGTATCTGAATCCATTCCTACTGCTGATTCTTCCTCCCATACTTCTTCCTCTCCTTCATCCACGTTATCACCAAAGTTCACGACGGGAACGCTGGTTCCATCCATTTCAATGTCTTCGCCTTCTATATGGGACTGCGCGGAAGTCTCGTTGAGAAGCTCTGCCACAGAGGAAGGCCCAGCGATCGAATCGACTTGGAGGATGAGAACTGGGAGATCATCTCATCTGAGGTGGGGGAGAGGCCGAGGCACCACTGCGAGGGCTGATGTAGAGATGAGGATAAGGATCTGCATAATTTTCACCTAGTTCACTGCTTGTAGGATGTACGGAAAAAATCGCTGAAGATTTTTTTGAATCGATCTACGTTATATCTGCCATGTGCCGGGTTCCCGCAGGGACAAGGTAGAATGCCTGATATGCGCTCAATTTTAACTGAGTTTCCTACCGATTTTCCTAAATATGTGCTCTCTTGTAAGACGAAAAATTACCTGCCTTGAAATTTTACCATTGTGTCAAAGTGGTACGTTTTTG
Organism: Rhodocollybia butyracea; assembly: GCA_015501585.1. Classification (NCBI taxonomy): domain Eukaryota; kingdom Fungi; phylum Basidiomycota; class Agaricomycetes; order Agaricales; family Omphalotaceae; genus Rhodocollybia; species Rhodocollybia butyracea. Next base: position 4,759 of record JADNRY010000483.1, on the reverse strand, counting down.
CATGCGTTTTTGCGGTGGATGCTTTTGGATAAGCACATTCTGCTCTATTACACTTGAAACTTCAAATTCAATAGATCAGTATGATCAAGATCTCGGATTTAGGAAAAACTTACGATGGCATCAGACAAGCGCCAACTGGCCTGCCCTAAACACGGTGTGAAAACAGATGTCTTTGCGCGCTTATCCACTTCATCTCTCTCTTTTATACCTCCTCCTTTATTACGCCTATAATACGGTATTTATTCTTAAGATTATGGCCGATGATCAAGACATTGTAAAGTAAGTCCTCCTTCTCTCTCTCTTTCTTTTTTTTCAACTCGTGCTTTAGGTGTCCCTTTTGCCGCGATCTGCTCGACAAGAAGCAGCTGTCCACGCATATCCGCCAAGCCCACAAGGACGCGGTATCTTTGAATTTTTATGTGGATACAGCTGGTACGTGTTCGTCTAGTCTTTTCTAATTTTTTTAAACCGCGTTTTAGCTCAAACACTCCCGTGTCCGACTTTGAACAATCAAAAGGCTTTTGGTTGTCCGTTTGGGCGGATAGCCTCCTGCAAATTCTCTGCTGGACCTTTGAAACTTTTTATACATATCCAGGATGATCACAAGGTCATACCGTTGGTATGTCATCTTGAAAATTGTTTTTTATTACGATTAAACCTTTTGATAGTACTATCGAGAGGTCGCCGGATGTCCTCTTCATCCCCTCGACTTTTTGGACCGGGAACCGAGGGAAAAGTCTGAAGAACCGGTAAGCCTTTCGTTTCCTCACCGTTTACATCGCTAATACATCCTAATGTAGCTTCGACTTCCACCTCCTCCTCCATCTCCCGTGAGCCATTTCCTTTGCTTGTGGGTTTCTGACTGACTTATAGCGTTTTTGCAGGACCCTGTTCAACCTGGAACTGTGGTAAGTACCTATTCCTCCGATCGTAGTGTTTTTTTTTACTGACGAACCTCCTTAGGCCCATCTCAAGCCATCTAGCCTTGTTGTGGTTGATCTCGCTACCCTCCCAATGGCTTTCAACACCTATGTCCGGAGCCGACAACCTGGCAAGGGGGTCACGTCCTCGGAAATCTTGGATTTCTTCAAGATGGTACCAGATCTAGTTCGGGGCTTGGGTTCTTCTCCTCCGTCCACAGGTCGTGATGGGCTTCCCTCTCCTCCACAATCTTCACCGAAACACTCTCGTACCCATCGTGTAGACGCTCCGCCTTCACCCAACTCTCCTCTTCGCCGGATTGCGGTTCCTCGGGACCGTGCTACCTTTTCGGAATCCCCCCGACTGTCTTTGCGCCGGACAAAGTCGTCGAGTCAGCAGCCTTCTCCCCAAGTCGCTCCTTCCGCTCCCCAAGCCGCTTCATCCGCTCCCCAACCCGCCTCATCCGCTCCCCAACCCGCCTCATCCGCTCCCCAACCAGCCCCATCCCCTCCCGCGCCAATTCCACTCGAGATCTACGATCCTACCCGCACCAACGACCAGGGCAAATCGTACTTGCTCCCCAACGGCACGACGGTCGAATATCGAAAGCTCCAGGCAGCTGGGTGGATAAGGTTTGCGAAAATCCCCCTTGATTCGATTAAGAAGTACAGCTTCAATGGAGAGAAGGGTCCTCGGGCGGTGCTCAAGCGCGTCGCTCTCCTTCAGAACGACTTTGTGGGAGTCTGCATTTACCATACGGTGATGAATCAGGGTCGTTGTGGTCGAGATGCTTACCACTGCTCTGGGCCCATGTCCGGCGAGTACAGCAACTACTATGTACATTTCCGGCAAGTTATGAAGACGCCCCCCAACACGTGCGTTTTCTGCTACTGCCCTTTTTCCAAGGAATGGGGACCAACGTTCAATCATCCCGTCGCGAAGATCATGAAGGGCTATCGCTGTGACGGTCGAGAGAAGTATCAGGACCTTTATCGAGGTCTTGTTTACATTATCTTCCGGTGCTCTCCTCTCCGTAGAGCCATTTTCAAGTGGCTTGGAGACGCCACAATTGCAGATAAATTTGTGTCCACAACGGACTGAGCGCGCTGGTTGGCAACGCCTTCATCGAAGGGCTTTACGCCCCTTGTCAATTACTTCGTCATCGTGTGGGCCTTCCTGGAGATGCATGAAGCCAAGTTGCTTCCTCAAGGCCCGATGGAATTTGACGGTGAGTAGTTCAATTCTCATTCTTTTTGCTTTGCTTACTCTCCTGTGTAGACATCGAGAACGACCCTCCCTCTTTAGCGTTGCTCAGCACGCCTAGTCTTTGCTTACATTCGACCCATACTTTGCACTTTCTCTGCTCGCTTATACGTATAATCACGCTCCCTTGCTCATGCTTTGAAGTTCTGTATCGCTTTCTGTACGAGTTCTGTTCGCTCAAATGCCTTGCTCTGATGACTTTTAATGTTCCTTATCGCTTTCCTGTAAGCCAACTTTCCATTAGCAGATGTCCGTAATGTGTAAATCATAGATACGAAACGAAACGCGTTGTACTCGCTATTAAATGAATGTATAATTTGCTATTACTTGCTTGTGAGGCTCCGAAATCGAAACATTTTCTATTGGCTTTGTTTACGTGCTGTATACATGAAAATGTTCCAAAACTGTAATGTTTTTAACTTGTTCATCGTTTTCAGAAGTTGGTAACAATTTCCTTTTATATCAAATCAATATACCTACTACGACAGTTTTTTTCATGGCTCTACACGGCCATGGGACTCAAAGTTAGTAGAGGGTAGATACTATTAGCCTCTATATTCTATGCTCATCGAAAAATAATGCCACTTTGAGGCCCGCAGGTAGGTATTGGGTAGTAGGTACTCGTAGAGTATCCGTTCTACTTCGAAACACGACGGTGTGGGGCGATTGCTTGCGAAGAGAAAACTTAGGATTAGGGTGAGTTGAGGCCTCGTCCGTGAGCACAGTGAGTTTGGAAAACCAACACCCGGCATTGGACGATCGCATTAACGGACGAGGCTATTAAGCGCCTATCACATGATGAACGCGTGCGCTGTTCGTTGATTCCATAACCTGCTCTTTTACCACCACGAGCACTTTCCTTAACGTCTTACTTTTCATTGGTAAGTCTTTCTTTTTTGTATCGGCGGCTCTTTCAGAATCTTTACACCATCTCTCTTGCAGTCTATAATTGCAAATTGCAGAGAGTCCGGCTGGCTCCACGGCCGCCTTTATCTAAGGACGCTGTAGCTGTTCAGGGACACGCCATTCCTCTATCTTGTTAGTTGTTAGGGTTAGGGCTTTCGCTACAGGTGAGTTTTATTCTTTCGTCTTAATGAATGGCTCGCTTACCTTCAGTTTTAGCTCAGCCAGTTCACCTCCTCTGCCGCCAACGATCGACTCCCTCGGAAAGGCCTTGCTCACGAACGCGGCGTTATTTTGGCTGAACGGTCGCGCTACCTCAGCCGACGGTGCTCTTTCACTACAACCAGTAAGTCGCCTATCTGCTCTACTCTACCTGTACTAATCCTCGACCTTGTCTACAGCTACCTTACAGCGGTCTTACCCCAGCCGGCTTCGCGGGTTTCGTTCCTCTCAAGACGGGCTTTTTCTTTTGAAGATCTGTACACGGACCCGATTACAGCCCGTAAGTCCTGTCCCCCTTTTCCCCTTCAGCTCGGAAAAGTGCTTTTTTGTACGCTTCGTTACGCTCTAACCCCAAGGGTGTCATCTGGGCCGACATCGAGGCGTTTTTTTCGAGTTTTAGGGGAGATCCCTTTTTGTTTTTCACCTGCTGACCCTCTTCTCTTAATCAGGTATCACACCTCGTCCCTTCAGATATTCGATTTTGTATTCGATTTGGTAAGTCTATTTTGCTGTATTTTCTGCCTACGGCGAAGAACAGAATCTATACGCTACTGGGGCCACGTTCTACCCCAAGGGTGTGGTCTTGGCTGCTCTCGGTTTCTGTCTCGGGTCTGTGGGCAAAGAATCACAATTATGTTATATTATTTTTACTGATTGTCCTCTACAGGTGTTCGCCACCCCGGTAACATGCCCTATTTTTTGCGACGGTACGTTTATCCCTACTCTGGTTCGTGCTTTTGCTGAACTATTTTTTCACAGCACGTCGGCAAGACTCCGATTACACACCGAATCGTTGAGCCAAAATTCATGAACCCGGCTTTTCACTTTCAAAGCGTAGAACAAGCACTGGAGGACCATCGAACGCGGCACTGGAGGAGGACGACCTAGGAGCGGACTTTATCGAGTACGCTCCTTTGAATCCCGTGCCCTGTGCGATGCGGTCTTCTCATCTGCCGCAACCAAGCGCAAACGCTGCCAGTCTCGTGGAGGATGCTCCTGACACCGATCACCAGCGTATTCCTCTCCCGCCCTCCTGGTATTTGGACACGCATCGAATCCAGCGCAGTCGCACAAGCACCAAATGCGCGCCAAACGTCGACTCGCAAAGCCTCGGATCGTACAAGTAGCCACCAGAAATGCCTTGCGCCAAGTCCTCTCCCATGGACTGCGTTGAAACAGACCGAAGTGCGAGACGTTTGAGCCAGTCGGGGAGCTCACACGGGAAACCGGGCACGAAGAAGCAGCTTGGGACAGTTGAAGAACGCCGGGATTTCTATCAACTCGCAGACCTTCTCGCTCAAGGCTTTGAGCATGTCAAATGGGATGGAAGGTGCGTATTTATTGTTTTCTTATCGCTCTATTGTTAACATTTTGTTCTAGGACCCTACGCCCGTTATAGATCGCCTAGCCGTATCGTGCAGTTCTCGCTGGTCAACCAGAAGACCCAACA
>JADNRY010000482.1:0-45041 GCA_015501585.1 Rhodocollybia butyracea | reverse complement strand
TGACAATATTTACACTGTATGGCATATTTGGTGAGTAATCATCTGTAACTGATCGTCGTTATCTTACTGTGATTTCGTAAGTCGTCAAATTTGTGGGGACTTTGAAGACCGTGTTGATATCGAGTTTATGCTCGACGCCTGGTCGACCCTCGCATCTCGCAAACCTGCGAAGAACACCGGGGTCAATAAATTCCCGGATACGCATGAGATGCTCCCCGTGCTTTGAGCGAGAAGAGTAGGGAAGAAAAGTGTCATGGATCTCAGGGTATTTCCATAAAATCGGGTGACGAGTTCGACGAGTACGGATGGGAGGCATGGTTTAGGTGTATGCGTAGGGGCCGAATAATATTGAAAAAATAAAACCCATGAGATCTTTATACGAATTTTCTCTTCTGGTGGACCAAGCTACACTTCGACTGGTCATAGTAGTCGTGCTTTGGCCCTGGTATCTACGAAGTGCCGGCCTTGTTAAACATCTCGTGCGCACAGTCTCAATTGTTTCAAAAATGGTCCTGTTGAATTATTGTTTATTCAAACAAGAGCAATGAAAAGTAGAAATCTATTCTTTCTTTGATAATAAGCAAAAAATTACAATAATTTGCGTGTTCTGCGTGTATCAGCTACCAGTCCGAGGAGTCAGACCCGATGTCATAATCATAGGCGGACGAGAACCCAGAGGCATTGGAGTTGTAATAGGATTCATCCGAGGTATCGTCCCATTGAGGGAGGAATAGTAGCACGTCTCGCTTGGAGGAGCGTAGGAAGGATGAGCGACTGGAGGGATTCCACGCCGTATTCAGGACCATGCAGTATTCCTAGGAAATTGAGATGAGTTGAGGACTGAAGTACTGACAAGCGAAAAGTATGAACGTTTGAACACTTACCAAAAAGGGCGCTTTTCAGGTACAGTTTCCGCTGTTTAGTCGGAGACTTGACATCCGAAATTTGGTCGTAGTGAGAGGGTCGAAGTTTTCTTCTCCTCTTCATAGATATCTTCGTCGGTATCGTCCGCAACAGCGCCGCAATGTCCGCAGCGGCAGTGTCTTCAGAAGGCGGGAACTGTCGGAGTCTATGCGACAAGTAGAGTTTAGTGCGTTTCGTTTCACTCTGGCGCATAAGCTCACCGATTTCAAGGCCGTGCTCAAGTGATAGTCGTTGGTAACCAGTAATCGGACGATACTTGGGGGGTTAGAAATTGGTTTGGTTGAAGCGTTTGTGTAAAGTAAGAGACTGCGTGGTAAGAGGGTGCCTGTGAGTACGCCATTTGCATGCAGTTCAAGGAGTGCGTGGGCTGCTTCAAGTTCAACGGCGGTAGGCGCATGCGACGATCGATGAGGGCTTACGCGGGGAAAAGAATCGAATTTTATATGACTTGAAAAAAAGCTTTGATACCCAGAAGGTTACGGATGGCCAAAAAGGTCTTCCCGAGGTCAAAGTAAAAATCCTACAAAAAAGGAAAAACGCGTCAATTGACCATAAGTCTTATTGTGAAAGGCAAGACGAGCCTTGTCCGGAGATACCGTGTTCAGGTTGGGCATGGTTCTAGCAAACGCCAAGTTGAAGAACTCCAAAACCACCCAAGTGGTTGGAACGTGAACATGAACGCGTGAAGGCGTCGAACGAAGCTCAATACCACGTGAGAATATCGGGAGCGCGTTTGCACGTGAGGATGGGCGTCTAGGCTTAAATTTTCCTCACCGACATCAACGACGCTCAAGGGTACTGGCAAGCCCCGACTCCGGCTTGAAGCTTGAAGCCTGAAGGTCAACGTTGAAGGTATGGAGCTGAACTTGGCGTTCAACTCATGAACTCAACTTGGTGTTGAGTTCAGTAGGTTCTAGGGTACCTGTCGCAAGTTGAACTTGGTGTTCAACTCAGTAACTCAACTTGGTGTTGAGTGTTCTCCCAGCTTATTTCGTCGTTCAATCCTACACGTAGAAGGTATGCTCCCTTGATTTATGCCAAACTCAACCAACTCAATAGGAAGCTACAGGATGCTCTACATATTATCGTAATCGACTTCCCATCCAGCAGTATTCGTTACGCCCTCAGGACGCAGGAGAATCAAATCGCCCGCCCCGACCCGTATGTCGGTCGACCAATTAATCTTTCTCCAATGTTTGCGGTCCTTGGATACCATTTCAAGAGACTGGCCCTGCTCTACGCCGTGCTTCCCCAAGTCAAGCTTATGGTCAGCGAGTACGACTCGGCCAGCTTTGGGTACCACTAGGATTCGGTGGGGAGGTTGGTTGTTCTATGTCAATCTGAGTAAGTCTGAATGTAACTCGAACAGGCGTTCTTACCTGAGTCCACAGCTTGATAGTAGCTTCGGCGGTCCCTACGGGAGCATACGGTGCTGCTGCTCGTTTTGAGTAGGTTTAGCAGCAACTACCTCAAGTCGGGGCTTTTTTGCCATGCGTGTTGCAGGTGAAGGACTTGCTTTACGCTTGCGACTCTGCTTGGTGTCTAGAAGGCTTCCTCGATACTTGAGTAGTTTGCCCAACCGCCCTTGCATCAAATGCGGCTTGCGACTCTGGATGTTTTGGGTCGTGATGGAGACCACCTCTGTCCAATGGCTCCACCCGTACTCTCTCTGAGTATCTAAATTCGCAGGTGATGAGTCGAACAAATTTTTAGCCATGATCAAAATACTCACGTTCACTTTCCAGGTTCCGAGCTCGTTGATGCTCTTCGTCCCAGATCAATATATAATTTATTGGTCCCGGAATAGTGTGGCCTAGGCTCAGCTTCCTTCTTCAAAGATTGTGGAGATCTGGTGCTGGATAGCGTCGAGCATTTGCTTCTTGTTCATTTCCCGGAAATTCTTCGGCGACTGCACCGTAGCGTTCCACATATTTTTCGGGACTGATGGATGGCATTTCGATAATTCGAAGTTCAGAAGTTGAGTTGAGAGCAGAGGGATGTTTCGAAGTTCGCAAGTCGAAGAACAGAGGGATGTTTCGGAGTTCAGTTTTGTGGAATCTGAGCCGTAAGTCCTTGATATTTATCCAGCTTTCGACTTATTCTTTTGTCGATTTCATAGAGGTCAAAGCACAGGGCAACTACAATACAAGCTAGGACCATTACTGCTTTTGGTAGTGACAATAGGTGAGGTCCATCCATGGCCCGACGTTCGCTTATTATTGATACGCCATCAGATTTTATTGTCAATATGAGGCCCAAGCACCACTTTCGCACACACAGACAATAACGAAAACGTTAAGTGGCCACAAAATGTACTTGCTTAAAATCGTGTTTGAGTTGGTCTGTCCCCATTCTTTCTACTCTCTTTATTATGCCCGTCACCAGCACTCTTCCTCCCGAGAAGTATAAAATTTTCACCGACTCACGCAATGAGTTCAGGGCCCTTCCGAGTGTGGACGAACGGAATGCTTTAATTGACCGAAGAAAGGCAGAATGCATTAGGCTATATGGGCCTTTTGAAGATGACGAGGAAGGGGTAAGCGATTCACTTGACTCTTTTGGCTATCTCTAATAATATTGCAGAAGGTGAACCAGTACTACTACAATCAAACGTACACGAAGAACAAGAAGAAGAAGAACAAACCTTCCAAGCGCTCCGACTCCTCCGAGCCGTCTACATCGCAAGTTTTTGCTGAACAAGGCATGGACAGGACGGGACGTTTACTGGGCCGCGAATGGGTCTCGAGTGGCCAAATAAATGAAGAAGTCAACGAGGAACGCACTGCAAATGGCGTATCCCATCTCCGACACGTTGGTTTACTCAATAAAGCTCTCGCTAAGGGCTGGGGGGAGCTGCCGCCTGAAGAAAAAGGGCATATGGGATAAGGAGGCCGACAATATGAACGCCGATGAGACTAAAAAAATATTGGAGGCTCCCGAGTATGTTTTACAGTCCTGTGTCTGTAATTACCAAGTATCTAATAAACGTTTAGCGCTGTTGTCAACCAAGAAATCGAGGCCGCATTCGAGAAGCTTCGAAAGAAGTTTGGCGTTGTTTACTTTGCGTTTTTCGTTGCTGTTCCCGATCCCAAAGGCGAACCTCTACTGATTCAGTAGGTACTTTTTTTTGTTTATTAACATCCATATACTGATATATTCATTGTGCAGCCGGTCGAATGCTCCTTCGAAATTCGACAACATCAACAGAACGCAAGTTGGAGAGCGATTTTTTCAATCGCTTCTCAGACTACGCAAAGGAAGTATTTACAGGTGAGTGAATAGCTCATTGACTGTTCTCCTGGGTACTAATGACCCATCGAGATGCGGGACTCAAGAAGTCTACAACACTCGAGTGGGACTCGCAGGCAAATAAACTCAATTTGCTGGAGCTGAAGGACTATCTCGAGAAGTACCTTACAGAACATTATCGCAACTACTGTGGTAAGTTGCTTCCTTAGCTGTGGTTCAGTGATCAAGCTAATAATCTAAAATTCATAGATTCTACATTTAATGGAGATTCTCTCCCATTTGAGGACTTCGAGAAAAACCCGGAACGATATCTAATCGAGCCGAAAAATCGAAACTTCATCAAAGATCCCAATGAAATGACTACCGATGAACTACCGGCGTTAATATCATTTTTCGCAGCAACGCCCGTATTTTTCAAAAAGGTGAATATTACTCCTCCACTCGCTACGGAACCTGCTCTCGAGTCGACCACGGAACACCTACCTGTTCTACCAACGCCTACGCCCGCTGCTGGTTCAGCCTCTCACCAGGAATCTGTTCTTGATGAATCTGTTCTTGAGTCGACTGCGCTGCCACTAACGGAACGCCCACCTATTCCTCCAACACCTATGCCTCCCGCTGGTTCGACCTCTTTCCCAGGTGGCACAGCTGTCCACTCCAGCTAAAGTCAGGCGAGTCTTCGAGAAGGGCGAGGAGAAGCCTGTCGAGAACCAACAAAGGTATCATTTCTCATATCGCCCTCGACACTGCAAACTGAATTCTTTGCATGGTAGTCCGGATGATCCAGAAACCCAAGACGCTCTCAAACTCATCGTGGTAAGAAACGAAAAACCGCAGGAAGACGTCGCTTCAGGATCATCATCGAAGAAGTGAGTATAATTTTCTCTTTTTACAACTTGGCACTTATCAACGTCATCGAACAGAGCTAAGAAGCAAGTAGCTCCTGCGCCGAAAGCACAAAAGGATAAAGGTGAAGGACCATCGAAGAAGTGCGTCAGATCCTTTCAGTTTTGCCGGTGTTTCTACTGACGCATGGCGACTCATTAAGCAGGTCGAAGAAAAAAACGAAAACTCCTGTGCAAACTGAATCAACCACGGAACGTCGCAGTGCTCGAGAAAGACACCAGGTTGACCGTAGTAAACCCTTGGAAAGTTTGTCGGGGAAAACAGGTACTGACGCTAAAGCTAAGCCGGGCTGGGATATAGTTCTTCAACCTATAAGTCCTCCAAGGCTCGTTTACCTATGTAAATTCGTACTATGTAAATTTAAGAAGAACTCTGTTGGATGAAGGCACCGACGGGCTTTGTAGCGGTGTTGGTCCCGCCAGTACTTTCTCATCGATGAATAAATAGGGAAAGTAGTGCTTCAAGCTTCAAGCTGGCAAAAGCATAACACGGCAGTCCAAACTACGTCAGCCTCCCAACTTCTTCAAGAACGGCACAGTTAACATTCGTGCCCCCTACACTGACATTCCCTCCTAGGACTTCTACACCTCCTCGTCTTGTTTCACCATCCTCTTCCAGGTCCACTGTTGACGCCTTCGTCGTCGATGATCACTGGCCCTTCGAAATCACGCCCGACAATCCCTGGTTCCACTGGCTCGAAGGGTGGAAAGAACCGCTCTGGGAGTGCAAGCATAATGCAGTGCTCTACGGTGGCACTTGAAGATGCTGGGCTTGTCCGTTAGAAAACTTGCAATGCCATTCGGGAGATCAGAAAGATAAGGAATGTGAACGGGAGAATGAGCGCAATCTGACTGGGGGTCTATCGAGGAAGCCCAAGGTCCTCTCATGGGAGCGTGTCATCATGACCGTCATTAAGGGCCCGTCACCACCACCGTCTAGGCTAATTGCACCACACTCAACCACAGCAGAGGTGATCTCCCTGGGTGCTCGCCGATACCCGAGACTCCACCTGCACAATCTGGGTCTAATCCCTCACGAATTGCAGCCAATTCTTCAGGTGCAGATCCGTTTGATTCACGATAACCGTACAAGTCCTAACTCGGTTGGCAAATCTTCGTCCTCTTCCCATTGCAATCGTGCCAACTTGCTTACAGCTTACCGATTATGATTACAGGAAAATCGTAAGACAAGTAATTGCGTTGGAGAGTGAACTTGTGAATGAGGTAGACGTGTTATCTTCTCGTATATGTTCAGGTTTCTAACTCTTGTTCTCTAGCACCTTATGATGCACATACTCGCAACGCAAGTGCTTTTACGTCGACGCCTATCCAAAACATGTGGATGGATATACGGAGCGTGTTGGATAGACTTATGGGCAACGTTGCTAGTGATGGAGGGGTTCTCGAAGTGAATCATGAACCGAAGACGAGGACGATGATACTCGGGTGTTAAACAGCGAGCATGCTACAGATATGCATATGCAGCGCACTGGAACCGATATCGCTGTCGACTCCCATTATGCCTGAGCGATGAAATCGAGTGCCGGGTAAACGACGTTCCCGACTATCCAGACTGATGAATGAATCATAGATCATGCCATGAGCGGTTGGATGCTTTGGAATCCGGCAGAGATACTCATGTAGTCATCCGTGAGCAAAGTACTGCAAACTATACTGCAACTATCACTGGAGGACGAGGCATTAGGATAAGAGCCTTTGGTCGTAGGGAGAGGGTTTGGAACGTCGAACAGTCTTCGGATGGATCTGACCGGCACCGTGAGATGAATTGTCGAAGAAATTAGAGGCGTTGGTTCCGCTTAGGAAATGGTAGGAAAGCATCCTAGTGTACTCGTCAGTAACGATACTCTAAATGAGTACACGGACACGCTCACTAGCCCATCCATCACCGATTGTGATGTTGCTACATCCAAGGTACAGGTTTTCCGGTGCAAGGGGATCAGACGAGCCAGCATGAAAGGTAATATCATTTTCCATAAGCCAGCCAGGTTGCGAGCCGAGTACCAATATCTTGAACCGTCGGGAAGTTGTTCATGTACACCCCGGCCGTCAACCAAGAACCGCCTAGTACACCGATCAAATCGTGTACCGAGAACACAAAAAAGTACTTACCTGACAATCCACTGAAATACGATGCAACCTGTAACAGCCCACCGGTCCCCACAGCGGCTGCAGTTTTGTTACGAGCATCAATAGCGGAGATAGCTCCAGCTCCGACCTGGCTTGCTCTGAGACCCCGCCAGAGAAGGCTATTCCTATTCTAGCCCAGGTGAGTGTTAAACGAGCGCAAGGTAAGTACGTCGCTTCTTGTTAGGATGAACAAACACGCACCCAAGTTATTCCAGCTAAACTTTCAACTACTAGTTAATCGATGATGGACTCAGCGAACATTCCCATTAAAAGGTTCGGTTGACGATTTGAGGTCCTCGTTTTGTATACAAAGCGAGTGTATGGTTGAAAGGTATGAGGTCGAGATAAGAGGACAAGCTGGTACCTTCAAAAGCGCCGTACGGAGCGCGCTTGGCGCTTAAACCGAAGCAAAGACAAACATCGCAAAACCATCGCTCCTACCACCATCATGAACATTTGCATTTCCTGCCAGAAACGCTACGGGGGACCTGTCTCTTCTATTCCTTCCAGGAAAACACAGAGATTGAGATCTCCAGTAAGAACTCTTGGCCCTCGCTACATTTGCACTTGCAAAATTCTTAAAATGGTAAATACTTTTGTTTTTCGAGGCTTTTGCTACTTCTTATCGTGAACGCTGTCTAGCGAGAGAGATTGTACGCTTTAAACGGAGCGACAAGCGTCGTAAGTGTGTAGTATTCGTCTTTCACAACAAGTTGATAACAATTTTCTCCAGGACGACGACTACGTATGGTTGGAGACTATGGAAACGTCCAAACGCTGATTTCTTCGTTTTAGGTGATGGCTGACATCGAAGACGAGACGGGGGACATCCAAGAAAAGATGTAGGCGGACAGTGCGTGAAACTATCAATGACTTTTTTCTCTTTTTCGTTCAACTGTTAATTGTAGAATCGTCTCAATCATCGCGAGAGTTGGGTCTATTTCTCATCCTGATCCTTTGCTGGCCTCCGTCCTATGATTCCAGCGATAGATAATCCTTTTAACAATACATATATCTCCAAATCTCGTGCTTTTACTTCTTCACTGATACCACTGAGGCTTTAGATGGGCTCACGCCCACGATATAACATCAATATTGCCATGTACCCTTTCTCCGCGACCCCAGGAGCGGCAAAAACTGTACCATGGGCTTCGTTGAACCCTCCTGCATAGCCGTTAATGTTTATAACGGATTTGAAAGGAACGCAAAACGCAAGCCTCTTGCATCTACGATGAATTCAAATGCATTCTGACCATAAGTTCCTCCAATGGCCCTTCCAAGAGAGAGAGAGCCGGCACCTAGAAATAATCGCGTACATCAGTGGGAACGCCTGAGCCAGGTAATCCTGTACTTGACCGGTTGTGTCGCATCGCGATGGTTTATTGTCGTATGATTCTGACCTGCATTCATGGCTTAGCGTTCACTGTTTAACGAGAGAAGTAGACGAAGCTGAGATAGTTCGAGCGAGGAGAGTTACAACGTTGCGCGTACTAGGACGGATTGCAGTTCCGTCGAAGAACTTACGCATTCGAAGAAGTAATAACGATCAGAGACGATCGAATACATCAGTGGCAGTACTGTGGCAGTGAGTCCATTTAATCTGGCTATTTGCGAGAGTCCCAATTAAGGACCAGCTGGGGCCCGCATTACGGCAGCGCTCGGAAATGACAATAAGTATCTCTTCGGCATGGGCCAGTCACACATATTGTCTATTGTTTGAAAATTCCTTTGTCTTTTCAAACAATAGACAAAGCACTATTAATGCTGAACCACTCGCTGACTATCCCGTTTCCCCCCATCCCCCTCCCTCCTTGTGAAGACAACTCTTCGATTTAGCGCGCCAGGCCGGCATGTGATCAGCGGGCAAGGATACGTTGACGCAGGGTCGGTGAGCTTCTTATTGAATGGGTAAAGAATTTCTTAACGAATTTTTTAACGAACTTATCTTAAGAAATTCTTTCCTTAATGAATCATTGCGCACAAGTGAACGATTTGTTAGCCCCCTAACCCTTAAGGAAATTTCTTAAGAATTAAAGAAATAAGTAAAGAAGGTTAAGAAATAAAGCTTGTTAAGAAATAATGGGTACGCTATTGTAGGTGCAACGAAATACAACGACATTAAATACTTAAAGAATACTTAAAGGTTTTCTTAAAGAATATGATCATAAATAATGTTCAAACTTTAAGAACAATGGAATCCCACTGTACTGCTACCATTTATACGTGGGTTTTAAATCTCTTTCTTCATTGCGTTTTTCGTTAAACTCGCATCCGGCTAGGGCCTGGACAATCTTCTTCTTCATCACAGAACTACTGAAAACGCAGATCCAGCACTTCGCGATTGATGTTTTCCCGTCGATAGCTGGTATCTCGTTTATGCTTATCAATGTTCGCGTGGGACTTGGGTGGGCGAAGGTATCATCACAGCCGAGTGCCGTTGCCACCAGTGGTACCGGATTCAACAACGGTGGAAGTAATATTCCGATGAGGCCTCTGGCCATTAGTATTTCGCAAGTGGTTGCTGAGGAAGGAGGGGAAGAGAGTCGGCAGTATGGGGAAGGAAAGCTTAATGACCTGTAAATTTGTGAAACACGTATAAGTATAAGCCTCAGAAGTGTACAAATGACTGAGGGAGAAAGGACGATAAGTCCCGTATATAACTAAGTACTCGAAACTGCCAAGCTATAGCTAAGCACTCGGATAAACGAAAAGGAAGGATAAATAAGTAAGAGAGAGGGGGAATCAATGATCCCACGGGAGGATAAACAAAATAAGATACGAAACACGTCCCACCTAGTCCGGAAGCAAAAGGCGGGGGGCGGGACTCTCAGGCTCAAAGTACTTCCTTCAACAAAATTAAAGGAGAGAGGATGATTGTCATGGTACTTGAGCGTTTCCCCACGTAGTTATCTTACATCTTCTATTTACTGGGGGGCAGAGAGTGAGTACGAGCGGGGACCGTCCTGTAGACACGCACGATCCGGCCTTGTATCTGCTACGCGAAAAGGTAAATTTAAGAATTGTTACCAATTCTTAATCCGAATCGTATATAAGGAGAACTACAGGAGCAGCCGTAGTCTCGTAAACAAGCATGTTTACACGTCCAAGCTTTTCATGATAACGTCAAGCGTTCCCACAGTCCAAAACTTGACACAATGATGGACACTTGGACTACGCAGGCATGAAATAATAACGGGCGAAAAAATTGACGAAATTGTATCTTTGAGTAGTGACTTATGTTATGAGTCTGTGGAGAGCACGAGAGTTTCCAAGTTTTTTGAAAGATGTGAAACGAGAGAGAAGAAACTAATAAGCGAAAGAAACTTAATTCAAGGCTGACGAGCGAGTTACCCCGTATATAAGTAACTGCACGAAACTGTCCTGTGTCAAAGCACTCGGGCGGAAGAGTAAATAAAATATGAGAGGGGGAAGTAATGGCTATGCTGTTCAAAAGTGGGAAAAAATACCCACGCGCGCCGAAACTTTATTTCACGCAGAAACTTTATTTCGCGCAGAAACTTTATAGTTTGCGCGCCGAAACTTTTCGTCAAAATTCTTTTATTGCATTTATTTCGGTATTAGCTCATTAGATGTACATTTACTGTACATCTACTACTTAATTGTTATTATATAGTCCATAATACCCTCATAAACTTAGTGAAAAGCTATCAAGAGAAGCGGCACAGCCACAACGTACGTGAACTCATGCTTTGGCTGGCCAAAGCGAGCGGGGGGCGTGCTCACATAATTGCTTAACCACACAGATTGAGTCAGACTTCAGCGGAACGACCCGCCGACTCTTCATGCTTTGGATAAGCTAGTTTTCTGAATCAGTGAATAAAGAATAGTAGATACTGTACTACTAAACATGGTATGTATCCCAACTGAAGTGTCATGACCAATAAGTATAGATAAGGGTTTGGCTGGGGCTCGGCCCTGCGCTCCCCGAGCTCTGTTGTCTGCCATCTCGAGAAGGAAGTTGCTGAAAAGACTAATTTTTTGAATGTCACACGACAATGAGCCATAAATTGAGCGGGGGTAAGACCGACTCGAGCTACAGACTAAGCGGTGTAAGACCGACTTTCCTGAATGTGTAGTGAGAGCTGAAAAATATTGATGGGCTGGACTTTGTACGAGAGTTGGTGATAAGGCAAGCGATAAGCGCTTGCCGATAATGCCGATTCTCACGTCTGCCTATCTTATCCTCTCATAGGCGCCTTTGGCTATCTCGGACCAATCTAATCCGCTATCATATGGCACCTGACCTAGGCACTTAATCTTATCTAGCTAGTTATCTCGCACCTGACCTAGTCAGTTACATCACCACTGGCCCCCGGGGTTGCCCGGGCCCCGCTCGCTTTGGCTGGTGTACATTGTGGCTGTGCCGCTTCTTTTGATAGCTTTTCACTAAGTTTATGAGGGTATTAGGACTATGTAATAACAATTAAGTAGTAGATGTACAGTAAATGTACATCTAATGAGCTAATACTGAAAGAAATGCAATAAAAGAATTTTGACGAAAAGTTTCGGCGCGCAAACTATAAAGTTTCTGCGCGAAATAAAGTTTCTGCGTGAAATAAAGTTTCGGCGCGCGTGGGTATTTTTTCCCACTTTTGAACAGCATAAATGGCCCCCCAGGAAGGATCAACCAACGAAACGCGTCCCATCTGCAAACGGCGGGGAGGAGGAGGACTCGTTGGCTCGTGTCCCCCTTCAACAAATTTTATTCAAACTTTGCCGTTGGCAAATCATCAGCCAACTTGTCGAGTTCTATGCCATCAGCAAACGGGATGCGCTCAATTATATGCCCTTTCCGTTCTACATTGATGGTCTTCCGAAGAGCTGGAAGACCAGATAAATTATATCGCGAGGACTACAGTGAGAAGGTCAGAAGTAATATCTACGAGGAAAGGTTGGTCTAGCCTGAGAGGCGTCCCGGCCGAGACCACCACCAATATACTGTCAGTAATTTCATACAATATCGAACAACATAGCAGCATGGAAGACTCAACCTGAACTTTTAGCAATTCAGATGTCCTGGGGTGCTCTTTTGCGGAAAGAAAGACGCATTCTCCTAGGAGAATGATATGGTGTTGGAGGTCCTGGTGGGTGTAGTAGTGTTGTGGTAGATAGTTGAAGGGAGTGTAAGAAATGAATGTAAGATGATGATGTTTGGGAGAGCTTTAAGTACTTACTTCAACTGCAAGAGAACCGGAGTTTTAGTGGGTATTAGTGCTGGTGTCGGTTGAGGGGTTATGATTATGATTATGATATATGCGGTAAGTAACGGTGTGGAGTGGAGATGAAGTTAGGAGTGGCGATACAGCACAGATCAAGAGTCCCGCACAAAAGTATCTACTAGATGCACGTGCGTAACAGCATTTCTCCAGGTGGACTATAGCTGAACATTACAGAGGCCCGACGCTGTACGACTTTGTCGGCACACCGTAGGGAGATATAGGTAAGTGCAACTATTAGACGGAAAGGCGCAGGTAAGCATAGTAAGCAAAGGCATAAGCTATAAGTATAGGTAGGTGTGACGTTGAGCACTTTGGAGCAGGATCAAGTTCCAAGTTCGACAGGGACCTTGAGTGGCTGTATCTACGTAGATAAATACCCTGTTTGAATAAAAGAATGCCAAGTTTTAGAGGTTAGGTTTTCGATGAGTTTTTGCAGCGATGGAAAGGTAGATAGAAGGCTTGAAGCGGTCCCGGACAGCCTAGATAAGTATCTACTTACTTTTGAGTAACTACTGCCCGGGACTCAACCAGTGTACTCGAAATGCTGAGATACCCGCGAAAACCAGCGTGACTTGGACATAGGTGTGGGGTGGTGGGCAGCGAGAATTTTGGTGTGAAATTGTAACAACCGATGACTGCAGGAGGATGAGGCGGCAAGAGCGTACTGAATGTCAGAGAAAGAAAGGCTCAAATGGTGTGAAACTCTTGCCTTGTTCTGATGGAGTTCGTGGCATCTTCTCCCGCCAGCTTCGTGAGGGTTTATCGATGCTTCAGGCGAGGAGTCTTTTCCAGCTTGAGACAATTACAGATCATCGATAATCCTCGAGGTTATCAAAGACTGGATGTCGAATGTCAAGCTGATCCTCGATACATTTTTACTATATTTCTTCCAATGTAGGCATCAGCAATGTAGGCTCAATCAACTCACCGCGAACGAAGTATGATGATTCAAGTTGAAGGGTACATGGAATAACAATCATTAGTGTAGCCTTCGTGTGGTGATACGCGGGTAACAAGCTTCCCCATCCGCGTCTCCATACGCCAACTTGAAAGTTTAACGTTTAACGTTTACTCCCTCTCTCCCCGAGTCACCTAATCATTACAGCTACGTTGGTTCGAGTGAATACCACTGGCAACCCAGTTTCGCCGTTGCGTTGCGGTTATTATTATGGGGATGGAATACGAACTGCGTCAAATACCACCTTCCATGAGATGGGATGCGAATTGTGTCAGATACCAGTGTTCTCCCCAGTTGAATTTCTCCGTCCCTTTTCTGGATAAGGAAAGACCGGTTGCGCCACCATCCTTGAAAAGCTTGGACACTTGAACTTGGAGCTTGGAGGCTTGCGTCAACTTTGAGTTCGAATTAACAAAAGTTACAGTACAACGAATCGCTATCGGCCTTGTCGATATCAGCAACTTATCAAGGTTTTTAAGCGCGCAATGTGGGTGATGATCAGACGTTGATCGATGATCGTTGATTGGACTTTTTCTATTCCTGTCAACCTTTCATTTTGCTACCACGACAATCTCATCCACCAATTTTTTTCTTTCACCTATAGCCCTGGAATCGTTTACTGCAAATTTTTTTCTTCTTGAAATTAGTGGCGCTCGGCGATGAGCGCGTCTGGAACACCCGCAACCTAAGTCGGGATGGCGCACAATCCTCGTCGAAAACTCCGAGTTCGTTGCCTCTGAAACGGAAGGAATCCTCAGACTCATTCGCGCTCTCGCTGCAAGAAGCAATGAATGCCTCGACATCGCACAATGCCGTTGTCGGCGATTACTACAGTGAAAGCTAGAATCTCCCGAGGCGAAGCCAAGCCCGAGGCCGAGGGCGGGGAAGTGCCACTCGTGGTAGAGGTTGTCCATCGCAGTCTCTAGCCCAAAGCCGAACTCACTCTCCCTCCGTCTCCGTGTCGCGCAAATCCAAACCCAAACGTACTGTAGGCGCGAATGACCCTGAGCTTCCCATCTCGCGGAAAGAACAAAAGCTGGTTCCGTTGGGCGAGAAGTCGCCTGTTCGTGTTCCTGGTGATGTAGTTGCGCTGCAGAAAGATGTACATGGTGATCAGATGGTGAGGCTGTATGTTGGGACACAGTGGGATATCATGACTTTTCCTGGCTTGCTTAAGTTCGAGTTTGAGGATGAGAAGGAGGGCGATGATTCTCTTGCGCAGGCCAATCTTAGGTTAAATTCGGGTCCAGTGAGGACGATGAATATGCAGTGGATCCGGCAATCGAACGAGAGTAGGCAGGCGTTGTCGCTGGCGAGCTGTGAGAGCGAAGGAGCAGGGCCTAGACCAGTTGGTAATGGGAAAGGCAAAGGAAAGTCTGTACCTCCGTTGTCATTGTCATTGTCTCCGTCCTCAGCGCGGCTTTGGTTGGGAAAGCCGCTAGGGAAGGATGCTATGCAGGGCGAGTGCTTCGAGGAATATTGGCTCCCGGGAGACGATGAAGGTCGCGATTACAAACAGGACGATGGTATCAACGATAAATCCGATACTCTCCCTACTCTCGACATCTCCTCTGATTCTGAGTCCGAAGACTCCGATTCCTTCGTCACGAATGCGTTAACTACTCCTTCTGCCCTTACCTCCGCCCGTACTTCTTCCCTTACCTCTGCCCTTACCTCTACCGCTCCCGACGTGCGCACAGAGTGGCCAGAGGAGACATGTCGTACTACTGCCAGTGCCGCAGACCGACAAGCAGAGTATACATGAGACTTACAAATGAAGGTACCAAGTGCAAAATCAAGTATTGTGTACGATGTGTCAACCAGTGGTGAGTATTCATATCTTACCTTATCTTACTCGCTTTCTATTTACTTACTTATCCGTCGATCTTCACATAGATACCCCACCGTTGAATTCGACACTTCACGAACAGATTTCACATGTTTCCGATGCGAAGGCATCTGTAACTGTGATCTTTGCTGCAAGAAACGCGGTGATGCGTACCAAGCAGGTTTTTTGAAACGCGCGCACAGGCGCGCACGCGGGGCTGGGGAGGGTGCTTTCACCCCTGTTGATGTTGATGAGTCGCAAAATACGAAACACTACTTTACATATACGTACGAAAACTATACTGTGGCGCTTTTACAGTATCAGCCAAATCTTCAGCGTGCTATCTTGATTCTTCTTGTCCGTTTTTTCCTCGTTGAATATGTTACACTTTTTGTTATGTAAGACATGGGGGTTCCTTACCAAAGTACGAAGTACTTGAGACCCACGAGGACGGGACTTGGAGGCAGGAAGGCAGTGGGAAGGCTATAGCACCCGGCTAGCACCATGGTTGCTTGGCACGGCCTAAAGAAAGCTCCCGGCTGCCGCTGCCACCGACGCCGCTCTAGCTTCGAGCGACCCTAACAGTAGTAATAAAAAGCAGAATACTCAGCCCTCGAATACGGGTTATCTTTTGCTGGCCAAAGAACCACCCGCCGGACGCAGCTGGTCGCCCCAACACACATCTCACACATCTCACTCGCTCACTCGCAACACACACTGTTTACAATGCGTCTAGCCGCTGTGATCTTCGCTGCTCTTATCGCAGTCGGATACTCAATCCCAGTGTCGCCGGAACCTCAAACCCCTCCGAAGGAACCTCAGACCCCGTCCAATATGCATATAATGGTAAGTAATCAGGATTCAGGAATTTTTTTTAAAAAAAAAGGATGGTTATACGTAAAAAGCGTTCTAATTCATAACTTGCATTCCTGTTTTTTCTTTTTTTTTTCATTGGGGCGGGGATATCGCATAGCACATTGCAAACCACGCTACAGGCGACTACGATTTCCTCATAACGCTCATCATCAACAAAGCCGGCGCAACCGCAAATATAAACACCTACAAAGAAAGGCGGAAAGTCGACGAGGCCACTGCAGCAGAGGAACTCCGAATCACAAAGTCTCTTAAGGCTATGCTAGATGGATATTCGCTGGGCCGGCTTGTGCACAAGCTGCTCGGGCACGACAAGAAAGTCGACTTTCGACGTATCAAATACGAAGGGTATTACGACCCCACGCAGTTGCCCAGAGCTAGCGAATCAAACAAGATGGGTTTCTTTCGGATGGAGAGAATATTTCCGGAAAAAGAGGTGCAAAAAGAGGAGGGGAAAGAGGTCAAAAAAAGCGGGGAAAAAAGAGCCAAACTACGCTTTAGGTTATTTAGGGTGGGTTGCGACGGTGCGAGTGAAGGGGAAGGATAAGAATTTCGGGGAGCTTCTGAGTGTGAAGGAGGGTATAGATGGGGAGCATGAGACTGTGGCGAAGCAGGCGCCGGATAGGGAGATTTGGAAGAGGCTGCATGTGAAGTTTGAGAAGGATTTTTTGATGGCTACCTGAAAGGCTGAGGTTGGGGTTGACTCGGTGGTTGTCGGTAGATTCTCATACCACAGTTGGCACTAAGAGGTATTACATAATTACATACTTAGCCAGTACTGCGTCGACTTTCTCCTTCGCTGAACAGTGATGCTTCTTTCTAATGTGTAACGAAACAAAAAAAAAAAGCAACAATATCGCATTGAATCAAGAGATATTTGTACTACTGTGGTTCAAATGTCAGGACTACTTACTACCAGATAACAGCTTGGATTAATAGATATATAAGTTCGGGAGGGGAGGGGGGGAATACTGATCAGACACTTTCATTGCTGGGGTAGTGGAGTCTGTGGAGAAGTGGAGGCCTGTGGAGGCTGAACGGGGCGGGAGGGGGCACGATATAACTTGGTGTTTGGATTTCCAAAATTCAAAAAAGGACGCAGGAGGTTCGAAAAGGCTCAAAAGTACTCAAAAGACTCAAAAAGGGTTTGAAACGCGCGCATGTGACACTATGTGACACTGCCATGTGTGGATCTGTGTGGATCCGGAGATGTCTGTACAGTGTACTGCCTTATACTGCTCTGGAGATGTGCGGCTTTCAACCCTGTTGATGACAATTGATGTATACTAGGGAAAAAACAAAAGAACCTGTGCGATGTGCCGTTTTTTTTTGCATCTGCGACTTGAGCTCGATTGCGTACGGTCTGCCAGGGTCTGCCCTGGTCTGCCAACTCCCAGGTACGTCTTTCATGTTGAATCAGTTGATGATCTTCCTGCCTGTTCCTGCCTGTTCTTCCTGTTGGCGCTGATGCCTCATATGTTACACTTTGTTCGTATCTTGTTATCTTGGAGCAGCTTGGAGCAGTCTTGGAGCTCCTTGGGGCCTGATAGGCTAGCACAGGTTGATGGCATTTTAGGGCAATGCGCGCTTATCGATTGCTTGGCACTCCAGCAAAGGTCAGACTGTCCTAAATCAATAAAACACAAAAACAGAGCACTCAGCGCTCGAATACGGGGTATCTTTTGCTGGCCAAAGAACCACCCGCGCAAACACACATCCCACTCATACAATAATGCGCCTAGCCACTGTGATCTTCACCGCCCTCATCGCAGTCGCATACTCGATCCCACTCAGGGTGACAATGCCGCCGGAACCACAAACCCCAGAGACAGAATATGTAAGTGGCTCATTGATCAAGGATTTTATAAAAACAAGAAGGGTCGTTGAATCCTAACCTAACTGATGGGGGGATGTATAGGTTCAGAAAATCCCAGACCTCGAACCGCGCGAGTACGATTTCCTCATAAAGTTTATCACCAACAAAGCGCGTGTACCCGCAACGATGAGAACCGCTGAAGAACGGCGGAAAGCCGAAAAACCTACTACACTAGAGGAACAGCGAATCACCAAGTCTCTTATGGAGATGCTAAAGCCTGGGCCAGACGGCAGTCCACACAAGTTAATGGGTCCCCAGGCCAAAGTCGACTTTGGGCGTATCAAGTACGAAGGGTATTACGACCCCGAGCAGTTGCCTGGGGAAGCGCGCAAAATGGACCATATGGATTTCTTTTGGTTAGAGGGGAAGAAGCCCGGGTGCGCATTAGGGTGTTTTGGATGGGTTGCGACGGCGCGGGTGGGGGGGAAGGAGATGTCGTTTGGGGAGATTGTAAGTGTGCCGGTGCTGAAGCCGACGGAGCATAAAACTGTAGCTATGGAGGCGCCGGATAAGGCTGTTTGGAAGAAGTTGCATATGAAGTTTGAGAAGGATTTCTTGAAGGCTGAGGGGAAGACGGTGTGAGGCGGGCCGGTCGGATCTATCGAGACGGTCGTTAGCGTCGTTACGTAGAGAGTTGCTACGGTTCTATCTTGGTCTGTCATTCTCAAATTGCGCAATTCGAGTCGTTTCCTCGTTCCCTCCGATTGCGGCCAAGAACCTCATCCAAGTCCTTTCGGCTCTTATCGCAGCACCGCATGGCCATCAAAAGTGCCGCTACAGCAGTTTTGGTCGCCTCCAGCGAGTCCAGGACCAGAGGATACAGAGTCTTTGCTCCTAGATACATCCTCGATGATACCGAATATTCTCTCCTAGCAATGGCTTATCCAGCACCCAAGCTCAAGCGCTCAAGACTTGTCCGCGTACGAAGATACGTTGAATATCAATTATTTCACGACGTCCAATGCAAAAAGCCTTAGCCCTCCACCACGTCATCCTGTTGCTGCGCCTCGGTTGCCTGCGTAAGACCTGCTCCAACGCCCGAATAGTCCTCAATCCCATTCTGAATCCGAAAACAAACGGGAATACATCTATACTCAGCAACCAGAACCTCCTACCTATACCGACGTTAGATCCAGATTCCGTGCACGACAATACATCGCTGGCTCACTCGAGAAGATAAAGAGACCTGCCGCTGCTCTTACACCACATTCGCAGAAAAACAAAAGGCTCGTGGTCTCCAGTTGAAAAAAAGAGCACCTTCGAAAAAGGCGGCTACATTCAAGTGCCCGGTATGTCTACTTGTGTCTTTTTCAACTTACTCGCAGAAACTGGTTTGTATCAAGGTAAGATTCCCCACCCCACGTCCGTCTCGCTGGATTTACTAGTATACTGACTCCTTCGTTTGCTTCGCCCAGGCCTACCACAATGCCAACGGTTTTGAATACCATCAAGAAAGAGGCGCATGCAATTCAACCAGACCCGACGCGAGTCGGCGCTATCCACGTCGCCATGTTGAGGATGTCAATTGACCCAATGCTAGCGCTCACCATTCTCAAACAACGCCTCAGCCTATTCCAACTCCAACCCCAACTGCACCTCCATCGGCGTTATCTTACTGTACAATTCTGTATTTGTAACTATGGACGCGGTTGGGAACACTGATTTCTCCGACAATGACAACGATGGGGAGTTCTCCGCCTTTGATGAGTCCTCCATATCACCCATATCACTGACTACACATCCCACCCCTCTTTCCTCCATTGGCATCGTCGATGTTCCTGTTTATTCACCCGCCTACGATTCTGCTCATATGCTGGGGTTGAAGGGGATGAAGGAGAATGAAGGATTTGCTAGATATAGATTTGGGTGGATATGAAGAGAGGTGAGATGGCGTCTCTGGGTCTCTGGCTCCTCTTACTGATGTTTATGCTCCTGTTCCCGTTCACACTGCCATTCATGCTCCTGCTCCCGTTCATGCTCCTGCCTCCGTTCACGCTCCTGTTCCTGCTCCCGCTGTCATCTACAAACACACGGCCTACGAACACAGGGGTTACGACGATGTAGACGCCGATGCGGACACGGATATGGATATAGAAACCCCTCCCCCCTCTTCCGCGCTGCTTTATCCTGTATCTGCCGATTCCTTTTCCTCAGGCCGCTCTTTTTCCTGCTCCGGCATTGGAAGGTTGAGGAAAAGGGAGAGGGGAACAAGGGGGAACTGATATCCCCTCTGGCTCGCACATGGATCTTCTGGGCGTTGGCCTTCCTAGGCCATTCTCCGCCCGGTCAACTGCAACTTTGTTATTTTGTATCCCAATCCCTCAGTGCTTTTCCCCGAGTTTTCGATGCTTCATCAGCAAAAGAGTAGGTCAACCGTATGTGGTGACAAGGGAAAACGAGGACATACAAGCTGCACACAGCTTGCAAGGTCGGCGTACCTTGTATGCGCTTGTTTTTACTGAATGGTCACAAGCGCTTACAAGGTACGCAAGATTACAAGCTGATACAAGCTGATACAAGCCTAGAACAATTACAAGCCAGTACAAGCCAATACAAGGCCTACAGCCAATACAGGGCCCTTTTACTGTACCCAGCACTTGCTACTACTTCCCTTATTATGATCGCTTCCAATGATACTTGAAAACAAGTGTATTTGAAGTAATAATGGTTGAATACAACAGCGAGCAATGAGCGACAAGCAACAAACAATGAGTACAACAATCAGTAATGCACAGCAGCAAAACAAAGTAGCGACGGCGGTGGCGGTACAAGAAGAAGAAGTCCGATACAGGATGGAATACAACCGGAGAATGCAGGCATAAAATATTTCGAGAGTAAAAGGAGACCAATACTACGTTGGAGTATAAGTAGCACGAGCGGGAGCAGCGTTGGTAGTGGGTGCTACACGCTGTATCTGCCGGGCTTTTCGCGCGGCACGAACAATCGAGGTAGTGGAAGGAGGATCGTTTGAGCCGTTTCGAGCAATATGTTTTCCTTTGACGACGCCGCTGTCTTACTGCCCTTGAGGATGACCGAATATCTTCCTAAAAGTAGTGGTGTAAAAGAGAGTGAGACAATAGAAAGTGTGGACATACTTGTTCCAGCTATCCAACAACTCTTTCATCTTTGGGGTCATCTCCATGATTTCCGAGTAGAATTCTGCGTCATTGAAGTCGTCGTCGTCGTGGTTCCGAGTGTCACTTGTGGAGTGCGAAGTGAGCCTATGTAAGGACGGAAGAACAGTAGCCGAACACGCACCTGCATAATGCGGAGCTGGCACCGAAAAAAATCGAGTTGAAACCTGGTGATTATCCCCAGTCAATACCTACAACGAGAAAATCCGAGAAAATCTGAGTAATCTGTAATCACGCAGATGCCTGCCAAAATTCGCATCTAATTGTCGTTTTTTCTGCGTTTCATCTGATAACTTCTGGAATAGATTTATACACTACGACAATTACAGCCAGTATCTGCGAATTTCTGCTACACAACGTGAAACTACAGATCCTCCCTCCCTCCCGCCTCCCTCTATACGCTCTTGCCTCTCTCGATACGCCCCCGCCTCCCTCTATACGCTCCCGGATCCCTCTATTCGCTCCCACTTCTTGTACGCTGGTTGTGTACTCTAGCGATGGCGGAGCAGTGGAACTGTGCTGGTGGTATAGCGGATAGTGGAGACATGGTGGCAAAAACAGAAAGTTAAACGATGGCATTAGAGCGTTTTCGCACCCGTTAAATTTGTCACATGTCACACGAAGATTGCTGGAAGATGTGTTACATAGCGTTACTTACTTATCACTTTCAATCATGCTTGGGCCTCAATTACTACTGGCCTCGCTGCCTTTCTTATGTTCTAGTTCTGAACAAAATGCTCCGATTCTTCTTGCATCGTTATTCTTACTACAACACCAAGAACAAACACTCTGTGAAATGTTGTTACTGCAGATGGATATTGAAGCTTGTGAAGGACGACCACGTGAAGAGCAAGGCGGTGAACGTATCAGTGAAGAAGTCTTGTATAGGCTTGGTAGGAGCTGTATGTGGTGGTTTAGGTACGCATTTCTTTTGTTCTTATGCCCAAAACATCACTAATTGTTATCATAGATTTAGGGCTGATGAGATCGTTGACCTTGCTGAAGTTCTTCAAATACCAGACCCGTTTATAACACAAGAGCCCCACAACTTCCCAGCAGTTGAAGCCTTGGGCCTTCTTCTTGCTCGTTTCCGTGCTGGTCACGATCTTTATGACATGGTTGCTCGATACAACCGAAGTATCGCTGCTATCTCTCAAATCACCAATGAACTCGTTATCTGGCTCGATAATAGGTGGAAACATCTCCTTGACTGTGATTCTGATGGCGTTCTTCATCCCAATAACCTCCTTGACTATGCCATTGCTGTCAAAAACTATGGGTCACCGTTGTCCAACTGTGCTGGATTTCTTGATTGTACCATTAGGAAGATGTGCCGTCCCAGTGAGGGCCAAGAAGCTGCATACAATGGCTACAAGAAAATGCATGCTCTCAAATATCAAGCTTTGTGTCTTCCAAACGGAATCATTGGTAATTTGGCAGGGCCATATGAAGGGCGGCGGAACGATAACCATCTTCTCACCGACAGTGCGTTTCTCGACAAATTCCACGAGTTTGGTTTCCATCCAGATGTCCCGGATGATGCACCTCTCAACGAGCGCAATTTTGTCGTCTTTGGAGACCCGGCTTACGGATATGGCCCACATCTTGTCAGTCCGTTTGCTGATGATGATCTCTCGGAGGAACAGCGGGCATGGAATCGTGCAATGAGCAAGGTGCGGATAGAGGTAGAGCATGGATTTGGTGTTGTCGTGAATCTTTGGCCCTTTCTGAACAACTTTCGTAAAATGCAGGTACTTTTGTCTCCCGTTGGTCGCTACTACTGTATAGGTGTACTTCTCATGAACGCAGCAAACTGTGTTTGCCCAAACCAGATTGCGCAGCGATTTGATTGTATGCCTCCAACGTTAGAAGACT
Source organism: Rhodocollybia butyracea (assembly GCA_015501585.1). Taxonomy (NCBI): domain Eukaryota; kingdom Fungi; phylum Basidiomycota; class Agaricomycetes; order Agaricales; family Omphalotaceae; genus Rhodocollybia; species Rhodocollybia butyracea. The sequence continues at coordinate 22,031 of JADNRY010000482.1, read as the reverse complement.
ACTTCCATGATTAACTAGTTCAATTTGATACAACTACTGTACATACAACAATTACTACGATGTTTTCTGCGATAAACGAACAATAACTATGCGATAAAGTAAGTGACAAGCGATAAAAGCTATGCAATAAAGTAAGCAACGAGCAAAAAAAGCGCACAAGGAGAGCGAAATCATTTATTAACCATACATTCAAAAAGGTCAAGGAACTTGTCCTGGAACACTTCAGTTTTGTGGTTTGACGCTTCGATGTTGTCCACAATGCGCTCATGCAGTTTCTGCGTTTCCGCCATGCTTGTCTTCATATCTGAAAGAATATTGTTGTCATCACGGCGACTACATTTGCGTACATGCGAGTTTGTCATGTGCTTCTTCTTCGACTTTGGAGCTTTAGCTTTGGGAGACTTATTCTCCTTCTTAACATTAGTCTTTTCGTCGATAACCTAAGGGGAAACGTTAAGCAAAAAGGTAGCGGCGAAGCAAAAATAACCATACAGAATTGTTAGGAGCATCATTGTGTTGAGTAACTTCCATCTCGATATCACTTTCGTCTTCCTTGACAGGATCATTCTCTGAATCCGAGCTCAGATTGATGAGTTCGGCCTTCTCATCAAGAGCCTTACGAGCCATCGTTGTGAGAGAGGCTTGCGCGATAAACTTTCCATCTATGGTCTTCTTCTTCTCTTTCTACAATTGTACACGTTAGCAAAAGGGTTAAACATGATCATGAAGTTCACGTACCTCACGGCGCACAACACTGGCAGATGCCATCTCATCTGCAGAACGGCGACGCATACTTGCGACAGCATCTAAGGTGGAACCAAGAGCGATTGCGTTGTCTTAGTCATCAAGAAATTTACGCATAGCAAGCGTGATGGGTGTCTTGCGTTGTGCTCCCTGGGTTAACAGTCAGCATCACTGGAAACTATAGAGCATACAACACGTACCTCATGGCAATCAAGCAATTCCTTGACCTTATCCTTCAACGTTTGAGCTCTTGTATCCTTCACCCCGCCTGCTTTTACAAATGTCTCAAAGACCTTGGCCCAGGCAGTGCTCTTGGTAGCACTGGATCCCGCATATGGATCGTTGTCACGGATGGAACGAAGGACGGAGCGTACATGTTCACAACTGATGAATGGGGGAGGCGCTTTGCCTTTCTCCTTTGCAAGCTCAATTTCACTGGTGAATGAAACATGCGGCGCAGAAGCTGAAGAGTCAGAACCAAGGGTAGAAGCGCGCACAGACTGTGAAGCTGAGGCTAAGATAAAAGGCTACCCGATGTCAGTATTTCAAGGTGAAAAAAAGAAGAAAAACGCGACTTACACGTTCCAGAACACCATGAGTAACTTGATTGTTCATCTTAGAGTGTCCTTGTGTTGAAGCAAAAGACTAAACAATTATTTATCTCAGAAGGAAAGAATTGACAAAAAAAATCTAATCGAACAGGTTCCAGATAAGCAGGTACAGCAGTAAAAGTCTTTTCTTGAGCAAGAGCAATGCGTTGGTCATCGGGCAAAGCAGTGATGGCAGTGAGCTGTTTGAGAGAGAACGAGTTCATCAGTGATGGCTTGAGTGATGGTCAGAGAGAGAAGTGACCGTATGTGACAAAGTGATGTCACCCGGCAGATAGCAGGCATATGAAAATGGGTGCGAAAACGCTCTATTGTGGATACAGGCGACACACGTTGGTAGCATAGCGAACGTCTAGAGACAGTCATGCTGAAATTAGTAGAGCATCAAACAAACGAAACCAAGACATACAACTCAGCCCAATTGAACCAGCTTTTGCAGATTGGTTGTATGCGCAGTTGCTGGACCTGAATACAGACATAATATCAGCGTGTTTACACTAAGCCGAAGTCGTAAGGAATTGTCGTAAGGAACTCACACAGTAGTTGTAGAGTTGAGATGAGCTCGTTAGGCTTGCAACCACGACAACAACAAAACAAAGGCTAATTGAGATAAGGAGATGATAGCAATGAAAAAGAGCGCACCCACAAGCTACTCAAAGCCAGCCAGAACTTCAAAGCATCCAAATAGATACGCAGTAGCATTGTTGGACCATACAAGTCTCGCTGAAGTTGTGCTGTGGTTCGAAGAGACAATTAGGTTCCGAAAGAGCGAGTAATAGATTCAATATGGCTGAAAGATGGGTAGATGGTGGCAGGTAAAGCGGAAAAATACTCACTGTAAACCACCCTTCTAATATATCCCTAGTCCAGTTTGATGACTTGCTTTGGCTGTGAGTCGAAAAGGATAGAAAAGAGCCTTAGTATGTGGCTTGCTCAACGTCGTATGATGGCGGGATCATCGTGGTTGTGGATGAAGCAGGACGATGGCGACGTGGCAATAAACCTGCTCACTTCCGAATATCGGAATTTATTGGGTTCTCTGACTTGTCCATTTTGAAAAGTGGCCAAAATTGTTAGAAACGAGCCTGAAGAGTGCTGGAAGGCGACTCGGCTGTCCGTAAACTTGCGAAGATGATTCGATTGAAAATTACTTGATTTAGAAGAACAAAACTACACAAAAACCAGAAATCTAGTGGGAAATTTATCGGATTTATTCAGAAGTTCCTCGATTTTCTCAGATATATGCAGAGATTCTCATTGTAGGTTTTGACTGGGGATTATCAGGTGAGTAAAGTGACAAATCAAAGGGGAAATTCACCCGATATTGCAAGTAGCCTTGGAAGAGACCGCGTTCTGGGTCATTGGTGACAATGTGGTAGATGAATGTTGGCGGTTCGATGGCAGACATCGGAATTTCACAATTTTATAGCTCTTGAAGAGAACCTATAACAGAAAACTCAGCATATATGCAATAAAATCAGGCGCTTGTACTTTCTATCTTCAAACAGTAATCTCCGATGGCAGATAGGGATAATGAGTCCAGGAGTGGACAGATGATTTCAACCATGGCCCGCTTTGGTCTTCTTGGTGCGATTCGAGTCCTCAAACAGCACAGCTTCAGAATCAATGTCGAATTCGTCGATGTCATTGAGACAAAGCTTTGCAGTGTGGTATTCATAAGGAGAATGAGCACTACCGGTAGTCAAAAGGCAGTCAATAATCTGTGAATTCAAGAAATGACAGTCAACATACAGTTTCCAATGCTTCAGTATACAGATTCTGGCGCTTGAACAACGCAAAAAAGAATTCGGAGTTATGGGCATATTTTGAAGAGGTTGAATGTCCAGAGACACAGCGGCATTTTTGCAGAGAAGATTCAGTTTTGAGCTAGAGGTTTTTGTAAACAGTTTTCGCCATAATGGAGAATGGAGGAAGTAACGAAAGATGAAGGAAACGGCGCAAAATGCGTTGCGTCATATGTCATGTGATTTTGGACTTGTCAACGCCGCTGGTGAGTCAGCACATTCCATAAATTTATATACTTTGCCTCTGTAAATTACTGTTAAAGAAAGACCTTGTGGCATACCCATTTAATTATAAAATAACACACATATGCCACAGCCATGTACTAGGCCATGTAACCTACATAGCCTTGCATCACCTTATATTGCCTTGTAAGAGCTTGTAAGGGTCTTCCAACCTTGGATCCACTTGTGAGACCTCGTTCATGCCTGTAAGAGCACTACATCCTGTTAGGGCTTGTAATCCTCTGGTTGCTTGCAATGCCTTGTTTATGCCTGTAAGAATACCTCAACTTGTTATGGCTTGTAATCTCCTCAAACCTTGTATGACCTTGTTTAGACCTGTAAGAATCCCACCTTGGCTTGTTATGCCTTGTAACTTTCTCACTTCTTACATGTGCACAAATGTTTCTGACATTTTTGCTGATGTTAGTGCTTAGTGTTCAACTGCTCATTTTTAGTTTTTTTCCGAGTCGTCTTTCTCTGTTATCATATCCATCACACCGGGGGCATTCACCATGGCACCTGAAAACCAGGTGCGTTCATATCACCTAAGTGGGCACCTTGAAGCTCACCTGGAAATCGGGGCGCCACTTGTCACGCATTTGAATAGCGATCTGGCGATTGAGATTGATGGATCTCGGTATGTCTTGGCTACAACTCAGCTGTCTCACGAGATGTGTCTTGGCGCCTTGGAATTGCCTTAGTAGGCTGGGATTCGTCCCAAAATATTTTTATATCATGAGATCAAGTCAAATGGGATTTGTTATATTATTTTGATTTGATTTGGGGAACTGGCGCTTATTTTTGTTGAATAAAAAACTTATTCTTGGGATCAGTAAGACAATAGAAGCAGTATAAATAAATTAAAATTCCGAGATAATTCAGCCAAAGGCAGCTTATCAGAGGATAAGATAAGCAGCGTGAGAGCTATTGCCACTGTGCAATCAGCAGCGACACAGATTGAGTTATTCAACCTCTCACCGCTGCAATCATTCTCCTCACAAAATATCACTAAATTCGCATCCCCACCCACCCACTCCTCTATGCAAGATTCACACTAGCATTGTTTAGATGTTTTGGATTGGTTTCCGTGTGTTAACATTTGTTTGTCCAAGTATTTGATGTCACGCTCCTGATTAAAAAAGCAAGGACAAACAAAGAATATGAAGGATACCCACCCACGCGGGGCCAAGCCCCAGCCAAACCCCTAGCTAACATTGTCCTGAACTTCTATACTCATTGAAATTATCTATACTCACTTATTCTTATTACAGCAATACTTTATCTTATCGTTTATTCACAGGCTCCATGGCGGCACGGCCTATAACAACGTGATATTTTTGAGCTGACTCCCAGATATCATGTGACCCTATCCTTATGGGCTGGCATAGTCGTGTCATATCCGTGCTGCCTGGGGACCTGGAATATGCCCACTGGCCTTGTTCTTTCAATGTATCTACATAATATCTCAATAATACAGCCAGTATTCAAGTTGTAAAATTTCAAGCTGAGTATATCACAGGTGTTTCGAAAGGCTTTTAGCAAGCTTTCAACATGTCTTATACAGCACCCAAGGCTTCCAGCTCGTAACTTGCACTTTTGTACAGGCTGACCTGTCTTGGAGAGCTTTTTGGGAACTATAAAAGCAGCAGCAGATCTAAGAGGTATATTTCAAAGATAAAAAATGCACCCATGAATAGCTACACTATGTTTCCCCACTGCTCCTGGTTGTGGACAGACCCCTGATTTATCCAAACTCTTCAAGGCCATGCAGTATGAATATCTTCGTGTGCAGTAAACAGCCGAAGGGACTCCGGCTCAGGTATAACCAGCCGGGTGAATTAGGTTGAATTTCAACAGTGCCAGGGCTTTATCCATGGCATGGTGAGCAAGCACAGGGAACGACTTTGATGAGTAAATGTTCAACATACTGCCTGGTGTTCTTGTCATGGACCACTGTTTCAGAACAACAACTATGACTCACCAACACATCCTCTACAGACTGGGCAAAACTGATGGTTTCTGTGTAGTTTTCTGGGCCTTTAATAATGAAGCCATTGGGTCGCAAACTGAAATACGGCCTAAAAGCTAAATTACAACCTTCCAAGTATTTGAGGCCAAAAAGGACTGCTTCAAGAGGCAATTTACATGTTGCTGTTTTCTTGGGATTGATCCTTGAGAGTGTCTTGTTTTTGGGATGGATGTTGTGGATCAGAAGAGATTTTTGAGCTACCCACACCTTGGTTTTTCATATCACTGACTCGTCAAATCGTCAATGTTGACGTTTAATAGATGTTCATGCTGAATTATGAGTGGCGGCATTGATGGCAGCCATGATTATTATCTTCTGACTACCAATATAACGAATTCAACAAGCCTTCCCTTTCTCTCTCCAAATTCCTCAAGGTCTGCATCAATTTGTTTCCCACTTTTTTAGCATTCTCCGTTTGTTTTACCACAGCTATGTTGCTCTTCTCCATAAAAAACAGTGCTTCAGGTATGATGTCCTCTCTATATTCCTTTCCTGCTTTGTCTTTAAGTCTTGTCAGTTGAACACGCTGACACCACAAGGATCGCGTCCAGCCCACAGATAGAATGCGGACAAATTTTCCAGTGTGCTCCCCTTGGACTACAACAAGTAGATCTCGTACATACCTCTGATCCAACAGAGTTTGAGTCCTTGTTTCATTTTCAAGATCCTCCAAGTTTAATTTTTGAGACCTTGGCGCATGGGTCCATACCTCAACTTGCCCCTCACTTCTGGACCGCAAATTCACCAGGGAATCCTTCTGTTGGCTCAAGGTAGTCACTACGTAAATTGATTGTTCACCTAAAGCCTCTTTGAGATGAGGATCAAGAATCCAGTGCTCTAGCTTGAGTTCAGAAACTCAAATGTGAATGATCTGCGCCTATCCTACTACCTAGCACCTCGGTTTCCTCATGTTATGACTCGATCAATAGTCTCGTCCAAACCTTCACAGTACGTAACTCGGCAGTAAAAATGATAAGAGAAATTAATGAGATTATAGAGCAAGCCTTTCCGTTCGTTGAAACCGCTAGGCAAAAAATATATACTCAAACAACTAGGCTCAAGTAAAGTTAGTAACTAGTTTGTAATACGAAACTCACAGAAGTTATTATTTGGAGATAGCTCGACAAATAATAATAAGATTACCCTCGGAGATGGCTCGACAAGCAGTAATATGAATCAGAACTAATACTCGGAGATGGCTCGACAAGTAGTAGTGAGTATGGTGTCTAATACTCGGAGATAGCTCAACAAGTAATAGTGAGTGTGATGTCTAATACTTGGAGATAGCTCAACAAGTAATAGGAAGTTGCAACTTGGAGATAGCTCAACAAGTGGCAATTAAAGAAGTATTCACTAGGAGATAGCTCAACAGGTGAATATTAGTGGATACAACTTGGAGTTAGCTCAACAAGATGTATAAATGTGTATTGTAGCTTGGAGATAGCTCAACAAGATACAATGAGTTGGTCTGGTGATTCACACAAGTGATAACAGCAAACAAGTGGGGGTTTGGATTTAAGAAAAATAATATGTCTAACGTACATTGGTAAATCTAGACTACTTATATACTGTGCAATGTGTACTAGTTAGGAAATGCTGCGGAATGACTAGATTTGAGTCATAACTGCGGAAATACTGCGGATGAGTCAGTCTGACTATGTAATGCGGTGCAATGACTAATATTGAGTCATGTATGCGGAACCATAGTTGACTCAGATATCTGGCTGTGCAATGACTGATATTGAGTCATTGATGTAAAGAGGCTATGCAATGATGTCATAGCTGTGGGGCAGTGATGTCATAGCTGTGGAGCAGTGATGTGATATCATAACTGCGGAGCAATGGAATGACATCATGATTGTGGAGTAGCAAGATGACATCATAGTTGTGGAGCTAGAATGATGTCATGACTGTGCAGACTGTGCAGTGACTGTTAAAGATCATTCTGGTGTTCTGGAAGAATGTGTGCAGCATTAACCCAAATGGTGTTGAATAACTAATGAATGTAAAATGTTAAGTAGAAGTATTAATGATAGTGTTCATAGTTGGTTACAGAAGAAAAAAGATTGGGTGTATAGGATTTAGATCCGGGTCATAACAGTATTCCCCCCTTAAGGCCAAAACCCTTAGGAGTTAGGTTATCCGGTCATAGTTAGTGGGATTGCACCTATCAGTTGCATCTCAAGTAAAGATGTTCATGAGTTCAAGCATCCTGACTTCAAATGGTGGTTATGTGATGGCCTGTTAATTGGTCATTAATTGGACATTAGTGTCGTTAGTGTCATTACTGTAATTGGTGTATTTTCTATGCCACATTAGTTGCATCAGACCCGGGACAATAAACATCATGATTTCAATAGTACATCAGCATGTTGGGCGGTACTATGTCCATGGATCTGATTTATGGGAAGTCCATCAATCAAAATGATTGTTTCAAATTTTTCTGATTGCTTGATTGCATACAGCTGTTTGCATATCAGTGATTTGATGGTGGCTTTGATGTCAATTGGTGCCGTCTGATTGATGATTTTTATGGGAATAGTGGACTTTCGGACATTTCATTTCCTGAACTTGAAACTTGTCACTGTAGTATCTGCGTCTTGGACACAGATCCATGCATTTCAGTAAGCATTAATACCAATCTGGTATTTGAATCTCATGTTGTCCAAGTGGTGAGAATTGGGGATGTATTATTATTTTATGACCAAGTTATGACTTGATGCGATATTGATGAGATGTATTATTAGATGAAAAAGCGGGTATGATATAGCTGTTTCATCTTAGGTTGGTCTGAAACTCATCAAATCGTCCAAGAACTTTCTTCCTTTCCCCTTCTCATTCAGCACTTTTACATGTCTTTCAAAGCTTGTTCATTTCCTGATGTTTTTTCTTCAGTTTCTGGGCACACTATCTGCTATAACTAGTGGCATTTGGTCAGAGATTATTGGGGTAGCGTTGACATTCTTTGTGGTTTTTTCTGGTGAGAACTCTCAGTAGCACAATACATGGTGCATTGCTTTCTATAGAGTCGGAGTATATGGCATAATTCAAGGCATAATTGGGCTTATTTGACCAATAATCTCATTTACAATCATTGGTGAAAGGTGAGGCATAGATATTGGATAATATCTGCAAAAACCTGTTAATTGATTTTGCTCTGCAGATAGATGTATTGAGGTGGGTTAAAATCATGGAAATAATTTCTGGTGATGTTTCCACTTGAGTTGCAAGCAGAGTTATTGGGGTGTAATTATTGTGACTATGAGCAGCTGGTTATTGAGATGCTAGGATGTTTATCTGGTCGATGTCCTTTTATCCATCCCCTTTTGCATTCCTTCCCAAGAGTGTGCCATCAATATCCCAAATTTCATCTTTAACTGGCACATGTTCATGCTGTTGTGGGCAGTGTTGGGCAAAGTGGCCTATCTTTTCACAGTAAGTACAAGCCCCTTTTCCTTGTCTTTGGTCATACTCCTCTGGAGTGACCCAAGTGGTTAGTACTACTGACATCTTATTAACATTATCATTTCTAGAATTGTCTTGATTCATTCTAGAAGCTCTTGGAGTCAGCGTGGTGGCCCTCTGTTGTTGAGCTTGTGATGTATGATTGTTTGGTGGGCTATCCTGATCCAAAACCGTATTTTGAGCAGTATGACAGTCATTTTGTACAAAGTTATCGATTTCTGGACCATATGCTAGTGGGAACAATGGTGAGGCTCCTTTTGAGACTTTTTGTGACCTGCCTTTGTGTGAGACAAAAGAATAATCATTATTGCTTTGCAAAAAATCATGTGCTTGCTCAGCCCAGTCCAAACCTAAAGGCTCATGAATGAGAGTCTGTGGAACATGATTATTTTCTGCAGGTAGTGGTGTTGGATCTATTGGTTGGGTTTCAAGAAATAAACATTGACTTGTAGCTTGAGCTTGTTCAGATTTTGTAGACATTACAAAATTTTGTTTTCTGCTCATAAGGCTGGCATTTCTTTGCCCTCGATCAAGTAGCGCCTGACTACTACCAGTATGTGCTAATTCATCATGTTGAGGTAGAGTTGCAGAGTGAATAACTTGGTTGTCATTCCTTGTTCCTTGCTCCACTTTTTCAACAGGATCTGGTGCTGATGACATGTGCATCACAGGTTGTAACATAGATAGCCTGTTGACAATCTGAGGGCTTGGTGAGTGAGCCCTAGATTCCTCTACACTGTGTTGAGGATGAGTTTCTACCACATTTCCTGTGTTTTGTACAGGTGTGTGAGCACTTTGTGCATTTTCTTGTGCATTTTCCTGTCCTTTGGCTCGTTGGCTTGTATGAAGAGAAGGTGCTAATTCAACACTCATATTACTCCTTGCCCTCAGTAGAGCTTGAACCTCATCCCTTTGTATCTCAGTGTATAGGTGTGTTAGAATTTGAGTATTTCTTTCTTCTGACATCCTTTGATACAGGTTTGGGCTTAATGATGCAAGTTCTCTCTGACCTAGTCTTGTCAACTGTTGGATCCATTGCCATGGCTGAGCATTACTGCTTCTATAGCCTAATGACTCCAAAAATATTTGGCATTGCTGGCTGAGTCTGTCAAATTGTATTTGTTCATTTTGAAACTGGTTCAGAACTGGTACAGTATTGTTTGACTTGTATGAGCCTTGTTTTACTGAACTTTGGAAAGATCCACTTGGTGATGGATGATTCTGAGCAGATATAGTTGGCTGTAAACCTTGCAATTGAACAGGTGCTTGTTCATGCCCTTGCGAGTGATTTAAACTCCTAACAACACTTCCAGCATTGTGATCTGACTGAGAATGGTGAGAGAGAGATTTATGATGTGGATTACTATGAGTCATGGAATGCTCTTGCCCTTCCTCAGGGACTAAAGACAATGGAGATCTTCTAATAGGTTCAATTTGTCTTTGACTTGATAGTACAGAAGACATTTGGCCATTAGTTGTTGTACTCCCAGTTGCCTGTTTGGCTCTAGTAATTGCTGGTGCAGATGATGAGTGGTAGGTAAGTGAAGGACTTTGTTCTGGTTCTGAGAACTGAACAATGTTCCTGCTTTGCCGTGTAGATTCTCCACTTTGAGATTTGTGTGTATCAAATTGTGCAGAATGGCTATGATGTAAAAAAGGTAGAGGTGCACTTGCTACAAAATTAGGCATTTGCTGCTGTTGTCCTCGCGAACCATTATCAACTAAATGACTGGTGGAACGGTCATCATGACAAGCAAATATCTGTGCAATTTGTGCAGTAGGTGGCATTCTAACTTCTTGAACCACAGTTTCCGTTAAATTTGAACCCTTTGATCCAATGTGAATTCTCTGCATTACTACAAATTCACCATTTGAAATAGTAGTGGGTGACCCCCGGTTTGTATTTCCAACATTAGTATTGTGTTGTCCCGGTGTATATCCTGGAGCATTAAAACCAATTGGAAAGGTGGGGATATTAGATCCTTGAACAAATTGGTGAGACCCAATCTGGGTGTATGATCTAGTTGTTTGTGTAGACATTCATGGGGGCAGGTGGAGACGTATTATTATGTTATGACTTGATCAATAGTCTCGTCCAAACCTTCACAGTACGTAACTCGGCAGTAAAAATGATAAGAGAAATTAATGAGATTATAGAGCAAGCCTTTCCGTTCGTTGAAACCGCTAGGCAAAAAATATATACTCAAACAACTAGGCTCAAGTAAAGTTAGTAACTAGTTTGTAATACGAAACTCACAGAAGTTATTATTTGGAGATAGCTCGACAAATAATAATAAGATTACCCTCGGAGATGGCTCGACAAGCAGTAATATGAATCAGAACTAATACTCGGAGATGGCTCGACAAGTAGTAGTGAGTATGGTGTCTAATACTCGGAGATAGCTCAACAAGTAATAGTGAGTGTGATGTCTAATACTTGGAGATAGCTCAACAAGTAATAGGAAGTTGCAACTTGGAGATAGCTCAACAAGTGGCAATTAAAGAAGTATTCACTAGGAGATAGCTCAACAGGTGAATATTAGTGGATACAACTTGGAGTTAGCTCAACAAGATGTATAAATGTGTATTGTAGCTTGGAGATAGCTCAACAAGATACAATGAGTTGGTCTGGTGATTCACACAAGTGATAACAGCAAACAAGTGGGGGTTTGGATTTAAGAAAAATAATATGTCTAACGTACATTGGTAAATCTAGACTACTTATATACTGTGCAATGTGTACTAGTTAGGAAATGCTGCGGAATGACTAGATTTGAGTCATAACTGCGGAAATACTGCGGATGAGTCAGTCTGACTATGTAATGCGGTGCAATGACTAATATTGAGTCATGTATGCGGAACCATAGTTGACTCAGATATCTGGCTGTGCAATGACTGATATTGAGTCATTGATGTAAAGAGGCTATGCAATGATGTCATAGCTGTGGGGCAGTGATGTCATAGCTGTGGAGCAGTGATGTGATATCATAACTGCGGAGCAATGGAATGACATCATGATTGTGGAGTAGCAAGATGACATCATAGTTGTGGAGCTAGAATGATGTCATGACTGTGCAGACTGTGCAGTGACTGTTAAAGATCATTCTGGTGTTCTGGAAGAATGTGTGCAGCATTAACCCAAATGGTGTTGAATAACTAATGAATGTAAAATGTTAAGTAGAAGTATTAATGATAGTGTTCATAGTTGGTTACAGAAGAAAAAAGATTGGGTGTATAGGATTTAGATCCGGGTCATAACACCTCACATCCACAAGCCCCAGGAACAACCCAACAGCTTTATGCTACACTGCCTGTAATAAATCATGCTGGAGCCGTAACATGATAATTCCTATACATAATACAGCTCTTGCAACGTTTGTGGAAGACAGAGAGGGTGTTCCGTCGGCTCTAAACATCTTTAAATATAGCAAATGGCACTACTAAATGCTCCATGCAAGTCTCTCTAGCTCAAACTCCACTGCTGTCACAACCATCATCTAACAAGAAATATCCCCCCTCTCAGGCTTCCATTGAGTGATGTCAAAGATCTCTGTGGTGAGTTGCCTGATTCTATTTGTGGTCTGATCCATCCATCTCTCCCGTTTTTCCTATCCTGAGTTTCTTTCAAGCCTTGGCCTCCTACCATACGTACCTACAGGGGCGGATATGGGCAGCTTTGGCAATTCCTTGTATAATGCCGCTAGCACCTCACCGCACCCAGTCTACAATTGTCAAACCAGCTCTCTCAAGTGGCTGTAACCATGAATTTGACATTAGTACTTGTGTCCCGTTACCAAGCACGTCGACATTAACATTAACATCTGTCACTGGACAGCTATACTTATGGTGATCATGATGGGAGGTAATAATAATCTGGAGCACTCTGAGGCAAACAATGTTCATCATGGATATAAAGATATCCCTCCCCAGTCTGAGCAAGTTCAGTCCAACTCTCGTCCGCTTACGTTTGATGTTTCACTCAAAGACGGGCGTATGGCAGATCCTACTACTTTTAGGACTGTGACTGGCAGTATCCTTGCAACTAGATCCACTGTCATTATTCAGGATAGCAGTCGCACTACAGCCCTCAGCACTAATGCAATTCTATCACACCTGAGGTTTGTCTACTTCCCATTGCATACTAGTTCTTCAGACCTTACTTGCAAAAATTGCTCATGGTACTTATTTGCCTAGTCTGAATCCAAGTGAAAGCCTGACTGTGATCACAAGCACTGTCGGTTTGACAGCTCCTTCAAATGAAGCCAATGCACAGTGCGTTCACTCGGAGTCCACTCTGTTTTGGTTTTCTTTTTTTGCAGCAATAGCATTTTTATGAAGGAGCTTGAGTTCCCAAGGCACCACCAATAGCATTGTGGGTGGATTGTTGTCTTTGTTTGTTAGTTCAGTTTCCGCGTATCTGTGTTGCTGTCAACAAAAGTCTTGGCGCCAACAAAAGGTCAACGTAACGTAGGTTTACTTGTGTCCTTTTTGACTCTCACTCACTCTTTGTTACGCAGAAACCAGGCTGCATCAAAGTGAGATTCACCATCACCACCCACGTCCACCCTGCTTGATCTACCAGTATACTGAATTCCTTCCTTTCCTTTGCCCAGGCCTAGCACAACGCCAGTGGTCTGAAATACCATTTAGCAAGAGACACATGCATCATTGAATTTGACCAGTCACGACAGGGTGTCGGCGCATCATTCATATTGCCATGTTGAGGATAGTATTCATGCCAATGAACACTAGTTGTACTTGTGCTTTACTTTCTTTTGGCAGGTCTCGATCCCCCTTTATATATGTCATCTTTTCAGTTCTCCTCTCCTTTGCTCTCCTTGCTACACTAGTTCTCTTCATTGTCACTGTTGCTGTTGTTTTCATTAGTGTTGGTGTTGGCGTTGTTGGTGTTCATCATACTGTAAATACTGTAGACCTCACTATACATAGTATTGTACCATTTCGACCGTTAGTTCAGCCCTTTGGCACGTCACTACGGGCTGGGTTCAGGTGATGGAAATTGGATGGAAAACTCAAGCAAAAAAAAATGTGTCATGCAGTAATAGCGCCATAGGCGCTGCAAAATTGAGACTTGATGTGTTACAGTCAGATTTGAGGTGTTCAGGCCTATGTGTTACTCATTACAATTTACGAACCTGGAAAATTTCAAGTTCAGAGGGGGGGTGTTGTGCATCACAGTCACGTAGTGATGTGCCGGCTATGGCTCAGGGCCGTTGAGCTCCAAAAGCCGGCTGTCTTTGAGCCTAGCCTGGCCCCAGCCGTCATAGGGCTCAGAATTCTCAAAGCCCTAGGCTGGGGCTAGGGCCCGGCTCAGATTTTTGATGAGCCCTGGCCGGGGCTTCTGAGCCGGGCCCCAGCTGGCACAACACTAGCATCACTGAACTAACAGTTGAAATGGTACAGTAGATATTAGAGTAGTAACATCAGCATAAGTAGTTAAAGTACCTCAGACTCTGTTATGACCCACATCCACATCCTATGCACCCACCTTTTTCTTCTATTAACCAACTATGGCCACTATCATTAACATCCCTACTTCACACTTATTACACACATTCATTACTTATTTTCTCTTCACACTGCTTGATATAATGCCGCACAGACCCTTATACACAGTATTGACTCATTATTACTCAATTCCGGTTCCACTGAATGACTCAACGTCAGTCAATCATGGTTCCGCTTAAATGATTCACCATCAGTCATTGCACAGCATCCGCAGTCAGGCTGATCAATCTGCAGCATTTCCGCAGTTATGACTCAAATCTAGTCATTCCGCAGCATTTCCTAACTAGTACATATTAAAGAGTATATAAGAAGGCTAGATTTACCAATGTACGGTAGACGTATTATTTTCTTAAATCCAAACCCCCACTTGTTTGCTGTTATCACTTGTGTGAATCACCAGACCAACTCATTGTGTCTTGTTGAGCTATCTCCAAGCTACAATACACATTTATACATCTTGTTGAGCTAACTCCAAGTTGTATCCACTAACATTCACCTGTTGAGCTATCTCCTAGTGAATACTTCTTTAATTGCCACTTGTTGAGCTATCTCCAAGTTGCAACTTCCTATTACTTGTTGAGCTATCTCCAAGTATTAGACATCACACTCACTATTACTTGTTGAGCTATCTCCGAGTACTAGACACCACACTCACTACTACTTGTTGAGCCATCTCCGAGTATTAGTTCTGATTCATATTACTGCTTGTTGAGCTATCTCCGAGGGTAATCATATTATTATTTGTCGAGCTATCTCCAAATAATAACTTCTGTGAGTTTTGTATTACAAACTAGTTACTAACTTTACTTGAGCCTAGTTGTTTGAGTATATATTTTTTGCCTAGCGGTTTCATCAAACGGAAAGGCTTGCTCTATAATCTCCATTAATTTCTCTTATCATTGTTACCACCAAGTTACGTACTGTGAAGGTTTGGACGAGACTATTGATCGAGTCATGACAGACTCCAACATAGGTTCAGGTGATGTGAACATCTGGGAATCTTTGGGACTAAGTCAGTATTAAGTAAAGTTGCAGGAAGTATCTAGTTGTACTGTAGCTTGAGTATACCTTGGGGAGACTAGCTGTTGACTGCACCATGAGCGCTCAGAGTTACTTAGTAGTGCCTACTGGTCCAAATCAGTGCCAAATTTTACATCATGTTGTTCGTCAACAATGATAAGGATAACTAAAATTGTACATCAAGCTACAGGTCAGGAGATCCTGCCAAGCATGGTAATATCTACTGCCCTCCTTGGACCCTTCTCAGTTGCTTCTCAGGTATGTGATGTACTCATATTCGTTCTCAAGCATCGCTTGACAAGAGAATTTGAAGCAAGCCGGCGATGACCTATCTCCAGAGGCCCAAGAACCAACCAAGAATAGAAATATGCTTTTAAGCTTCAGGCCACTGTACTTAAAGGGGGTACTGGCCATCATACAATTACTATTGTAATGGTTTTTGGATATCCAATAGGAATGAAAAAAATTGCGGAGCTGGGATAGGCAAGGGATAGGCTAGGATAAGATGGGTTGATTAAACTTGAGGGAAGGTTGAAAAAGGTTGGAACACCTCACACTGCGGGGTTTACCCAATAATCTGGCCCGGAAAACATTGAGAAAATGCAAGGATTAAGTGTCAATATTCTTGGCTATTCCTGAGTGGAAATTTCTGAATAAGTACCAAAGCATCCTGTAATTATTATTCTAGACATAGCATCACAGAATCCTCCAGGATATGTCTATTCCCCAACACCACCCAATGATCACCCTCCATAGTGTTGATAGTTTACCCCCATGTTGGTAGTGTCCACTGTTGTAAAAAGGTGTTAACCCCCACCATCCTGGGCCACTACAAAACACAATAGATAGTAATTTACACTCATTTTGCACCGATTTGAGCAATTAGCATTGATTAACACTGGCGGAGGCCCTTTGACATCATTTAACACATATTTTGACCATTAACACATCAAGCATTGGTGGTACTCCCATACCATCATTTGGCATCACTGGCAATCCATTGCCATTGTTCAACATCAGTGCTGGCGGCCAACACCATTCAGCATTGATTATGGTCTATTACCACCCATCAACACAAAGGCATTGAATTGACACTACTAAACATCTAGAGTTAACAATGAGCTTATGTTCTTCTCATACCTTTGCTCTACCACTAAAGTAGATAATAAACACCGCATAGCAACGAAAGCATAGAAAAACCATCTAAATTGTAGCGGTAGCACGAATACAAATATGAACACAATGTCCAGTACAAAAAAATGAGCAAATACCAACAGCGAAGGTGGGAAGAGGTCCGAGTCGAAAGCACTAATTCTCGATAACCCCTGCTGCTGCCTTCTCTGCTGCAGCCAAATCCGCCGCTGCCTTCTCTGCTGTAGCCAGTTCCGCCGCTGCCTTATCTGCTGATTCCTTCTCCTTTTGTCATCGTTCACGTGCAGCTTGGATTATGCGGACTTCAGGATCGGTAATGTTTCCGTCTTTGGCGCTTTCCTGCCCATTGTCATCATTGAAAGTGAACACTTGACTATAGTAGGATTAAGGTCATGCAGTGGCATAGTAAAATGATCACTTACTTGTTGAGAAAATCAACAATATCCTTTGACCAGTCATCAGGCTCCTCGAGAAAAATATAATCTGATCGTAAAACTTCCGGAGACTGAAGTGCTTATCCATGTTACAAAAACGCGAAGCAGAGCATAAAGCAAAGTGGATCTACAAGAACAAAGTAAGCGAACAAAAGAAAAGAAATACTAACATACCATACATGCTACGTAAGCAACAAGCTGAGGAGTAAGCTGTTTGATCTTGTACATGAGCTGAATTGTGAGGCCGCCTAGGGCTCTTGCTGACTCGGGGTCGCGGAATACAGAGCCAGGTCCATTAATGAAGTGTTTCAGACACTGCAGGAACATTATTATGAGAGCATAAAGGTAAAGGTAAACAAATACACACTTGAACAAGGAGGAAACTCCTTCCCCATCCTGCCTTGTGGTCCTCTGGGTTGTAGAGTTTCATGTTGTAGAGGAGCATCAGGACACCAGAAGAATTGTCAATCTTGATATCAGTCCTTGCATCCTTGTTCAAAACAAGTGCACAAAAGCTGAAACAAGCATAGGTGATATATGGTGCTGAGGTCTGGCAAGAGCTTACCCAGTGGGACCCTTAGTATATTCGGAATAATTATCGAATGGAACTAAAAATGGGGCAAATTGAGGGTGGGCGAATCCGTGGTTACTCTTGGAGCCATCGTTGACAACAGGAGGATCAAGGACGTCGGTGTTAGGATCTTTGAGAATGTACTTGCCGATGTGAGACTTGAAGCCTTTAATATCTGAGCTGCAAGCGGTGCACAGAGTTTCATGAATCTAGAAAAAGACGCTAGTCAACTCGGCACACAAAGATAGAGAGAGATTTACCAGATCAACAAACAGTAAGAGGCCACAATGGTCCTCCTTGAACCTTGACATTGTATCTAAGAGACCAGGAGTGGCTTTGACAAAATCTTGGTACTGTTTGGCAAATATAGCATTGACAATAGATCTATCAGGGGAATAAACAAAAAAAAAATCAAAGAGCATATACTCACTCTTCTTCTTTGTCCTCGTCATCACCAGGATTTCCACCAGTCCTGTCCGTGTTCTCCTTGTCAGACTCATTGTCCTCCAGGGTGTTTAGGTCAAGCCCTTCCCTGTGAAGTCCATAGCGAAACATTAGTTTCTGGTTAATGAACAAGTGTACGCTGTGAACGAGGAAGCTAGCAGCGGTTTTATACTGCAGGAGTTTGTTGGCACTGTATCAGATGGGATACTAAGTCATCAGAAGCAAAATGCGAGCACAGAACACAGAGTACGTACGACACTAGTGCACCTTTCCCTGTTTTACTAGAAAGCAGTTGCTGTACCATCTTCTTGTGAGCAGCTTGCAAAGACCTTTCCTTCTGAGAAGAGGCAGAATTTTGAGCGTTAAGCATTGAGGATCTAGAAGAACGTTGTCGGCAAGGAGAGCAAGAGCGTGAGTTTCAACGAGAGTTGTTGTGGCAGTGATATGCTAACTCGGGGCTGCACACGAAAGTGAATGAAAGACTAAGTCCAACACACACCAACACACACACACTATGAATCAAGCACAAGTTCGGAGGGGTACACAAAAAGATATATAATTCAAAGTACAATCAACTTTAATAGATTTTCTTCACAAGTTCTATTGAACTTGGGCGTGATTTCTGTTCTTTGGACCTAATAACTTTACTTTGAGAGACACCTAATAGCTTTACTTATATTACTTCTTCTTGAATACAAGTCTAATTGCTTAATACTGTCTGTCTTTCTGTTACTAAGTCTAGTCTTTCAGAACTAATCACTAGAAGCACCTGAACACTACTAGCTGAGACTGTGAGCCAAAGCCAGAAGTGGGGGGTAAGAATGCTTGCTCCATTTCGTCAGGCATCCTTCCTTATATTCTAAATTTGATCAATTGCAATTATAAAGCATAAATGCTACACACGAGCACAGCGGGAATACATGTGCTCTTGTTATTCAATAGAAGCTCATGAAATTGTTATTTCACGCGCTGTCTTATATCTGCGGGACGCCGCGGCATGATCTTGGAATGATCCCGGAACCTCGGCATATCAATCTCCTCACATCAATCTCCTCGGGGTCGGGGATACATTAATCTCCTCACATCAATTTCTGATGGGAAGTCCCCCTTGGGCCGTTTAACTTTGATACTTGTTCTGTCTATCTAGTAGTCTTCTAGTTTGCAATAAGATATCTTAGGATCGCTTCAACAGTCTGAATATTAGTCCTAATTGTAGTGGGTTTTAGTATTCATTGTATCATTATTAATTACAACCGTGTTCTGTTACCGAGACTTTTGATGTCATCAGTAATTAACATCTGTGTGTTTAATGTGACCACGCGGCACTGCCGCACTTATCAGAATACTTTGTACAGTGTATATGTCTTATACAATGTGACTTGGTGCCCAAAACGCGCATATATCGCATGTTTACGCCCAAATAATTGTGGGCCGTATCAGCAGTAAGAACTTGAGCAATTCCGATGAGAATATCCATTACGAGAGTTTCATCGATCCCTACTACCAGAACATGAATGCTGGCTGTGACAGTGATGTGAAGGTCCTTGATTGTGATTGTAGCACAAGAACTGGACCTAGATCATTGTCTAGAGGAGTTTGGTCTGTTCTCATGTGAACTGGAGCATCTCCAACCTCGCTGTGGCTGCAAGATGTGCTGAGAGCTGGGATTTGGACTCGGTCCATGGCTGGAGCCTGATGCTTGTGAAGAAGAAAAGAGATCAGTAGTGTTCTGAGAAGCAGTAGTAGTTGAAGCAGGCATATTATAAGAGAGCAATAAGAGCAAAAATGAGCGAATTGCAAAGAGAGAAGGGAGACTGATTCGAGTTGGATGCAGAAAGAAAAGATGCAATGAAATAACGTCGTGGATTAGAAAAATCACATGAAAGTTTTCCCATCACCTAAGTCCCTCACATTAGTGAAAAAAACCCAAACTATTGAATGTTTACAAGGCAACACTGAGCTAGTTTAGCATAATGTAGTTGTTATACATGTAAATGTATTGTAGCATAAGCCTAGTGGAGATTGGTGATGAGATGGATCATGATGTTTTCCAATTTGAGACGTACAAGGAGAATGAGAAGGGTGTTGTGAGATGAGCATGAACACTTCTTCCGGCACAATCAACTCAGGCTGAAAGCACCACCTGTGGGTGACGGGTTGGGGTTGGTGTAGAGATTGTTGGCATAGCCTAGTGGAGGGGTGCTGCCAGGAGGTGGCCTGCGGTTGTACTTGTGGAGAGACTGTCTGTTGTACTCTGGTGGTTGCCACACAAGACTGGAGAACCCATCGTCGTGTGGGGGTGGGTAGCTGCCACCAGGAGTTACAGGCCACAAGTTTTCTGGCATAGGGAGACTTGGGTTTAGCTGAGGTTGTAACTTCCATGCATTAAAACTGGGCATCTATCCTATGTCCCTAATGCATTAAAAACAGGGCATGTTGTCCTAGCCACAAATATTACTGGTATATGTAGTCAGCTAGCTCACATTTAATGCATTACAGCCCCCTCCTAATGCATTAAAACTTCCAAGTGCATACACCTATGGAGTAGTCAGGGGGGTACATACTTAATGCATTAAATTGAGTCAGATATTGAAAAGGCCATATCTTTTGAACAAGGACTCGTGGGAAAAAACTGAGACCCCCCCCCCCCTTATATTGAGGCCCTTTACCTGATGACACCTCAACCCTAACCCTACCATACCCTTAACCAGCTCTGTTTTATTCTAACCCTAAGCAGGGGCAAGCCCCTGCTCCCCATATATATTCTTAACCCTAAACCCTAACCTAACCCTAACCCTAACCCTAACCTAGTGCTACCCATTTGATGACTTTTAATGCATTAGCTATGCACCATAGCTGACTACAGATACTAGTAATATTTGCTGTCAGGACAACATGCCTTGTTTTAATGCATTAGGGACATAGGATAGATGCCCAGTTTTAATGCATAGGACTTACAACCTCAGGTGTTGGGTTGTAGAATACGCCGACCGCCGGGTTCAAATTGTGCATTTGGTGGTGGTGGAATTTGTGATGGGTCAACAAGCAATTCCATTGCTCCTTTCATCTGTTTCTTCGCGTCATTCAGAACCTATTTTGAGGTGCACAAGCCTTCCGGAGCCAGCATTGTTCCCATTTGGCATAGGGATGTGAAGGAGGAAGCAATATTGAGTGCGTGTACTGCAGAACATTGAGCAAATTTTCAATCTTAATGAAACACAGCTTTTGCAATTGACTCACCTCTGGAACCAGCCTCATCAACTCCAGTTGCTTCTTGTCATACTCATAAATTGGTCCAACCTTCATCCCAGGCGCAGGCGTTGTCTGAATTTTTGTTGTGCTAGGCTTTGGAGAAGCACTGCGGACTGAGCTAGGGCTTTTTGTGGATGACGACATTTTTGTTGTCCCTGTGGTATTTGGTGTATCTGTGCAGCACGGCGGGATATTGATGAGATGAAGACTGGGATGTCAATATTAGATGATAGAGAGTCTGGAAGACTTGCAGCAAAGCAAAATGTTGCAAGAGATGAAGGAAGAGAAAGGGAAAGAGAATGAACCGAAAAAGTTCCGCTGTATCCGGTATTTAGGTATTTACGTGTAGGTGTGTGAAAAGTGCTATAAAACAACCTAAACAAAAACACTACCGCACCTAACCAGACTATCGATATGTAAGGGAGCGAGGGCGGGTTGTCAGAGATTCCCTGAGGGAAAGTCTTGTAATATTGGATGTATGCACGCAGTTGCTTCAGGTTCAAGACCGTTGCGTTAACATGGGTAACTAAGCTTGGATAACTCTTAGAACTGAGTCGAGGGAAGCCAGCTGGGTGTACATATGTACGAGGGAACGTCGGGATGTCCGAATCAATATAACCAAACCAAAACCAATAATATGTATGTGTCCAAAACCAAATAATCGAAACCAAAACCAATACAACGAAACTAAGATTCTCCTAGGCAAACTCTGGCTCTAGCTAGAATAGTAATCTCGAGGTTTGTCAACAACCCTAG
>JADNRY010000481.1:0-45045 GCA_015501585.1 Rhodocollybia butyracea | reverse complement strand
TTAAAGGCATACCAATCTCGATAGCAATTAGGGCTATGACAATCTGCTCGAGGCGTTCAGCGTGTTTACTGGATACAGACTCTTTCAGAAGCTGTAGCATATCTTGCAATACCTAACCCATATAAGTGACAAACGACGAGGAGAGCCTACGCCGAAAACTCACCTCTACACGCGTATTAAGCAAATTGATACGTTGCGGGATTTCTAAATATTGTCGAGCAGCATCATAGCTACAAAAGTAGTGAGTGACCAGAGCAAAAATTGCCAGATTTCAACACGTACAGCGGTTGAAGATCGGGGAAACTCTGGAAAGGCAACATGAGTACTGATAGAACCATACAAGTGAATATGATTTACCCAAAATACTTCCTGAAAAGAGTAATAAAAGATAGATGAGTAAAATGTCCGTGTTATGCAGATTGTTTCCACGCACTGGTGAATCCAGGACTGAACCAACAGAGTTGATGTTTGTCCTTAGTAAAAATAGCTGGCCGATTTGCTGCATGATTTCTGGAATTACCCAAAAAAAAAGATGAGAAATAGAATGCGACCTTTTAAAAAACGAACCGTTATGTGGCATCCCAATCTTCCCAGTTTCACTAATCAGTTCAGGAATATCTTTCGTCTCCTCGATGGTATTGGATATCAATTTTTCGAACTTGGGAAATATGTTTGAAATTTGTTCTGTAGAAATGGGCTAAAGCTTACAAGAGATATCTTGACCGACTGGGACAGCGCATGCGATAATGAGAGCTTGGTCCTGGAAAAAATTGAATGTCGACGTTTAAGAGGTTGATGCCAATTTGAGCTTACATGTAGCTGGAGCCCTTGCGGAGAGTGATGACATCGTTATATATGCTGAAGCATTTTTGAGAAAGAAGAAATAAACGAAAGGATTGACTGACCGACTGTAATTGGCATAATAGTAATTGAGATCTTCCATTTCGACATCCTCAGGCGCTGAATGAGCACGCATGAATGTAGTCACTCAAAGATTTAAAGAGAGCCAGCATACGGAGTTTCTCGACTTCGAACCGTTTCCTATAGATATACGCGATGAATTGAGAAAAAGAGTGCAAGAAAGCACTTACAGGGATGATAACAGGCGCTTCTCTTGAGCTTCGGACATACCCCATATAACCACAGTACCATACTCGAACACAAAAAGCTCTGCTTCAGTCGGGTTGTACCAAATTTATGCTTTTTCTTAATAGTCCGAAGTTCATCCCCTTCTTGTAATTCTTCTATCCCAAGAAGGTCTCCTACTTCAGTCGAATGTGACGATGTATCTACATTGGGAGCGAAAGTTTGGTACGAATATGGTGAATATATCACTTCGTCAATGAGTTTTGGATTCTGTGGTACGCTGTTTGACGAGCTCGGAGAAACTTCATCACGTCGTCCATGCGGAATGATCATACAAGGGATGAAAATATCGCCTTCTAGACAAGAAATAGCCATACGTCGCAGTTGCATAGGCAGTTACTCTTGGTAATGATTTCGCTTTCTTTTTGTCAATCTTAACGCATCTCTCCGTGCTTTTCCGTCTGGAATGAGAATATTTGATTGTAAACCTGCCAAATGATTGTTACTGCATGAAATATCATGATGGACAGTAAAACGAACCTCGACATCTTCTACTTCGTCAGACGCAGAGTCATCGTCTATATCTCCCTCTCACTGTCGCCTGTTGTTGTCGTAATTGCTCTCATCTAGGATTTCCGGCACGAAATTGTTGATTCCTATTACTGCCGCTGGTTCCGGTTGTTCTGGTAGTACTTTGAGTTTCCCTGTGTTCACCAGATATATAAACAAGTAATTTGTGAATGATATGACATTGCTTTCGTACCAGCTACCTTGGTAGACCTATTTGCGCCTCGTACTTTGGGTTCAGACATAGATTTTGAAGAGCTCATTGCAGCTAATACCAATTGACGCAGCAAGACGTTCTGCCTTCCGCCTCATGTAAAATGGCAATGACGTTACGCCCATGCTTCCTATCAGCCAGCGCTCAGCTGCAGCTTCCCATGAGCTCTGTCAATTTTCAGTTTTGTCCAGTTTTCCAAAGGTAGGGACGCGCAATTTCACACCGTTAAAAGAATGAGAATTGGGTACAGATATCATACTAAACAGATTTCTGATCAATGTTGCTCTGCAGTACATGTGCTGCTCAGGCGACAACAACTTTCCTTCTTTGTTGTAAGTAAGTTTTGTCGACAGGAGACTAAGAAACGGGAGTAAGCTTCTGTCACTGTGCACTGGTACTAATAGTTCAGGTAACGGGCACCATCATTCCAACTTTACTCTCACTCTCGTCACCCCCGCTCTTCTCATTTGCTGTCCAAATCGGGTCTAATGAGCTTAAGTGAGCAAAACACGCTTACGAGTTCGCGGTTGACCGGGACCTCTAGTATTTCGGAAATAGATAGCTAGGTTTAGCTAGGCAGTCGCAATCTCTAGAGCTATGCACTCGTCAAGTTGGCCTGCCATGTGGAGCCAGTCTTTTGATACACATTTCTCTCTTTCGATACACCTTCTTGCCTATCTCCCTTCCTAGCATGCTCATATTTACTAACAAGGAGCCAACTTTTGACAACGGAGAAAATGGCCCAGAGGCGACGCTACATAGGAATTCTTCACCGATGATACTCCATCCAGCCATACAAATCGTGGCTTTCCTAAATTTCAGTCCCACATGCGCCACCATTGCCCTGAGATTTCCTTTCTGATTTCCTTTCGATTGTCTTCCTCATCATTAGAACCATCACATTCGGATTTCGATCGAGGCACAGTCGTACTGACAGTACATTGTACATGTACTTAACGGCTACTCGAAGATATCGATTTGGATGACAGGTACATATATAATAAGCAATTCAGCTGAAGTACACGCAATTTGATAATCTACAAGAGTCCTGAAGTGGATGTGTATGCTTTGGCGGATGTCTAATTTAATCGTGCGGATGGATGGTGCTGGAGTTATTACGAACTAAACCCCTGTTATTGAAGCGTCGCAAAAACTGCTCGTCTACGGGATCACGTCGTGGGGATGAGGCACTCTGTAGGTACTGCAGAGGTACCAGCTCTCGGGCAATGTTTGGAACGATTCCGGATTCGCTGCGCTTGAAGAGTTGTGAATAAAGCAGCGTCGAGGGCGCTACGGTGGTGACTCAGACAGCAACACCGCCGTACCCGCATGATGGGATAGGCCGGTCGAATGGAAGCCGAGGAGCTTCCCCCAGGTAACGTCATTGTTGCTTGACTGTCTCGGCGGGGTTTGTGCGCGCGTTACGAAACAGACCCTCGGGAACTTCGACATTCCCAATTCCAGGAATCGAGTCAATTGTTCTAATCGACTCAAC
The DNA here is from genome assembly GCA_015501585.1 of Rhodocollybia butyracea. Lineage (NCBI taxonomy): Eukaryota > Fungi > Basidiomycota > Agaricomycetes > Agaricales > Omphalotaceae > Rhodocollybia > Rhodocollybia butyracea. The sequence goes on along the minus strand of JADNRY010000481.1, from coordinate 41,683 downwards.
CTTTCCTGGCTAAATAAGCAGCTGAAGTAAGATTAGTAGGAACTACCCGTGGAAACGCCAGAGATCAGTACTAACTGAGGTGCCACTTGCGGACGATTCCATGAGCACGATCGGGGTAATGATACATAGACGCTATACGTTTGCTTCACTAAGCTTCGGGCTGAGAACTGGGAGATCCCCCAGAGTTCGAAGAAGTTTCTCTTCCTCTTTAGAAATAGATCAGATAAGCTTGACTGGTTAGAATCTTTGTCGGTAAAATAACGCGAACCGAAGTAACTGGGCCCACGGTGATACGGGACTGAGCAGATGGTCTTCAATGTCAGATTCTTTTTGATGGTAGAACAAAAAATTCCTAAAAAATTTTCAGAGACCAATCAAAAAACTGCACTGGAAGAGGACCCATACATCCCGAACACCTATCGAAATCAGTTTCAAATGACTAAACGACAGTATCATCAGACATACGACTAGGGCCCCATTGGAGACCATCAGTCCTACAGGTGTAATATCAAAACCCGACCAAGACAGCCGATAAAACTAAACTTACCATCGTTCCATCCCAATACCTATGGTTTCAGCTCGCGCACTATTTCTTTCTTCCCATACATAGACATTTCCAGCGACGATTGCTCTTCGTTCTTCTGCATCCAAACGGCGAGTGATTAGAGGAAGTTTGTTGGTCGCGACCCCATAAAAACTTGTAGAGCATCTCTTGTGGATCGAACACGCACAGATTGAAGAGTTGGCTGCTGCATGCCCAGGGAACCACTTGAACCTTGACAATCCCTCCGGTCTAAATACTCAGTTAGCCGAAGCTCTAGAAACATCGGAATTAGCCATGAGAGACGGTATGTAGCGTACATATGCGACTTTGGACGTAATGATGGCTCAAGAAAGTCGTCTCACGCCGGTTTAATGGCTTGTGTAAATGTGCGAGTCCCACATCGCCGACAGAACGGAGCGGAGAGGTTGTGAGCAATTATTGACTGACCAGAAAGAGGTGAGAAATCTGAGATCCTTCAATACAAGGGGAGCAAGGCCCCAAGGCTCAATCACCGTCACCTTATTGGATCTTGCTAATGATAATCGAAGTTTCCTCAAGTCGACATCACCAAAATTGCGTGTTGTTCATGTTTCAATACACTTAGTCCATCGTGTGGATCGAAGCAGAGAGCAGTCCCCCTTATGGTTCAATGGGTCTTATCTGAATACATCCATAACAGTGTCCGGCATGTCCTAAATTTTAAAACCTTAACTTGACCTTAACCTGATGCAAATTTCGAGAGCAAGCCTGTATACACATGTTGGTCATAAATGGCTGCTCTCATTTGTCAGTGTTGGACATGGACAGAAGAACAGCAACGATTAGGATCTGATGTAACTCTTGTGGAATTGTTGCCACGGAAGTGGTCCCTCAATGTAGAAGATTGCCTGCCAGAAAATATGTTGCCAAACATGCTATGGGAGATAATAGGCGATGACGGAGGTTGCCCTGGACGCACAAGGAAAAACTGAATTCCGACTTTAAATCGTGCGTAAGTCTATCTCACTTGCCCTTGATTCCGACGCTTTGAGGCAAGTGGAACCCTATTATATGAACCATTGAGCTCATGACAGACGAACCGGACCGATGCACAAAGGTAAAAATGCACTCACTCCCCTGGTTAGTGCACAGTGCTATGCACCGAGCTGACCGGCAAATGACCGGAGCTTGTGAAGACTTATGAGAAACCTCAGTTCAAGTCTGGGATCCCAGTAGATTCGCGTGAAGCAGTAGTAACTCTGTCCAGGTTTTGATGAATGTCGTTTAAGGCTTACCTTGTCAGAGATGTTTTAAGGCTGAATGAAACAGAGGCGCGGTATTTTCGATATGATATGTACGTCCTACACGTTCTAATTGCTATCAATATCCTTCTCAAACATTGATAACGCAAGATTCCATATTTTGCCAACACCCGTGCCAATGCTACGAAATGCACTAAGCTAAAAATATTGCTTTCCGTTGATAGATGAAATGAACGTACTTTGCGTTCGCGACGTCGGTGATAGACGTCCAAAAAGCGTTCAAGGACATTCCATCCTGCCCTTCTACATCATGTTTTTGCGTAGTGAAAGGCCGTTTAATCTGCGGAGGCTCGTCGCCACCCTCGATTACCACCCATTGAACCCTGTAGGTTTTTTTGATATGAGAGAAGGTATGCGGTACATCTCCTACAGGTTTGATGCTTGTTATCTGGTATTTAGAGCCAGCTGAGAGATCGCCTTCTTTCTGCTTGGACTTTTTCCCTTTATAAGATGCCACGGAATCTTCGAGTACATCAAGCAGCTGTTTGTGCGCCAACTCTGACATTGCTGCCTTAGATTTTGAGGAAGAAATGTTGGAAGTGGCAGGAAATTCATATAACCCAGCAAGAAGACCTGAGGCGGTCAACACAAGAGCGAGAGTAGAAACAGGCAGGTTGGTACTTACCTTTAGCTGGTCTTCTGACCAATAAAAATTTTCGGAATTCCTGGGATCGCCATTCAACGATACTGACAATATCCAGCTCCGCTCTGGCCTTTTTTTTCTCGACTTTCATTGGAAAAGCTGTCACGCCGCCCTGTCCTTCTGGCAGCGGCTCGCACAAAGTACAAAGATCTTCGATATCTCCTAAAGGCTATTGAAAAAGTCAAGCGACGGATGTGAGGAATAAATCTAGTACTCACTGTTTCTGTTTTCGTTGTACGCGCCACACCAGGAACCCAAAGGACAGACACTGCAGTTAGGGTCACGTACCTTGCAGATGGTACTGCCTAGCTCGATGAGTGCTTGATTGATGTCCCCCGGATAGTCTGTTGCATTGGCAGGGGAATGAGGATTATCTGATGGTGTATCATCTTCACGCTCTACCATAGCCGTTGCAGCGGCCCACAGAATGTCAAGAGTTGACTTTGATTTGGGCAAGGCGTGGAGCGCCAAAAACCGACTGAAGAGACGATGTACGTTTCCATCGAGCTTTTACATAGTAAGACAAAAAGAAATTTCAAATAATAGTACAGGCTTACGACTGGAACACGTTCTCCGTAAGCAATTGACGAGATGGCCCCAGCGCTGTACCGGCCAACTCCAGGGATGTTCTGTTCCATGTCCTTCGAATTTCCGGGGAATATTCCTTGATAGTCTTTCACAACCTTTTGGGCGCCTTGCAGTAAACGGCTGGCTCGGGAATAGTATCCTAGCCCCTTCCAGAGTGCGTTCACTTGTTCTATGGACGAATTGGCCTAGAATATAAACAATTATTAATGTATACTTTAGACAGACTAGGATCGACTCACAAGGTCAGCAATTGTCGGAAATCTGGAGAGTGGATGCTTAGTGAGCACATAGACGAGAACGCAAGAGTCTCACTTTACCATCCACGCTTGGTAGTAGGGTATGACGGTCGCAACTTGAGTTTGCTGGATGGTATCTCAAAATCACTAGTACCACGTTGTATGATATTTAACGTACCTGCAGCATCACTTCGCTTTGGATAATCAACGAGGATATTGTTGGTAACAGTTTGTTTTACTCACCTCACCCAAACCTAGTGAATTGTCAGATAGTTCGCTATATAGCTGCCAGTACACACTTCGTAAGCCCTTTGTGAACGTTCCTCTATCCTGAGGTTGGGGTCGTACGGCTTCCTCCACGGCATACCACGAGAGTCGCGAACAGTGGCATACCACTTCAGTAGCGCTCGTCGAATAGGAAGCGGCTTTGACACGACATGGATTGATTTAGAATGTCGAGTCGACTGCTCCTTTTCATGGGTAACTAGCGAATTAGGGTTTGTGTCCCGAATAAGCTTGCTGCCTCGTTTGGAAGATTGGCGAGAGGATTTTCCTGGATTATACTCTTCGTCTTCCTCCGATTGATCCCGCTTTCGTTTCGCCATGCTTAGATATCTGCCTTCATTGTTCAAGTTTATGGTTGAACGTCAACGTGACGAGCTGGTGATGGTGACAAAGTGTACCACGTGATATACCTCGACGCGTCAAGACACGGCGAAGTGATCAGGCAATCAGTTTACACGTTATTTACATCCAATGGAACACCTTTTATCATGCTCTCCCTAATGGCCTCTAATAGAATTATATTCTTCAAACCCTCAACACCACTGCATCCTAATCCCCCGCTCACTAGTAGATCTGTTTCCTTGACGCCCTTGGCAAAGTACTCCAGCTGTCGGAGAAGTGGCTCGTTCTTTCCTGTTGATTCCATGTACCTAGGTGGCGGCTGGACAGACATAGGATCACTCCAACAACCGTCCGGTTTATCATAATGATAGAGTTTGAGGTCGGGGATAGCTGTGGTTGCACGAGTGCCAAAAAAGGTATATACGGTTCCGCCCTTGGTTATAGGAACCAATTTAATCAGCTCCAAGGTACAGAAGAGCAGAAGAAACAACTTTCAAAAGCGAAGAAGCCGATCTGCTCACCGTAAACGCGATATTCGGGTTCTCACCAGCTAAATTGAGAGCATTCATGAATCAAGCAACCAGTAGAGTCTGAGGCACACACGTACTTGCTCCTTCCCAGCTGTGCGGCGATGCCACTGCATCACTAAAAATGAACGTTCCCACCGCACCGTTCTTGAAACTCAATACCACTGCGCCGGTTTCCTCTACCTCAAAATTCCGGGTTGAGTGTCCTCTTTCACAGTACACTTTAACGACATCACCCATGAAGTATCGGAGTAGATCGAGCTCATGAATGAGGTTGATGAGAATTGTACCCCCACTTCCGAGCTCTTTCCTCCAAGACGTTGGAGATGAAAAATAGGAAAGGGGCTTGAGAAGAGTCCAGGTTCCTTGTACCGCGAGAACTGTACCGAAGGTTTGATCATTAGTTAGTAAATAATAACCCATAGAGCATTCTGACTGCGGCCAAGTTTCCCTTCATCAATCATCTTCTTCGCCTGGATAACATACGTGTTGAATCGGCGATGGTGACCAACAAGTATCCTGCCGCATCCTGGTTTGATATTTTCGACGAGTAAAGACTTGCCACTTTCTACAGTGACTGACAGTGGCTAAGATGGGCGTTGAGTCTCCTGGTACCCAATTCAATTATATATGCTCACTTTCTCCACCAGGACATGAATACCTGCGTTGACTAGCTTGATTCCAAGCGGGACATGTGTTGTATTCGGAGTTGCAAGAATAACTCCACTAACCAAAATTTCGCTTCTTCCTCGGGCAGCAAGCATCCCGTCCAGATCAGTAAAGTGTACCAAGTTGTATTTTGCAGCAAGTTCGGCACCTGCAGGAGCCGGATCAACAATGGATGTCAAGTTGACGAGAGGGCTTGAGAGACAGTGTAAGGTGTGCCGGATTCCAATAAGCTACTAGTGGCATATGTAAATTGATATCGATGGTTTTAAATACATACCCCAGCAGCACCAACAACACAAATGTTGGCTGCAGCAGCAGCCCCAGATCGTGACTTGGACATTATGGTACTTGGAGGAAAAGCACCTACAGTCTGATCCTAATAACTCTTAAACAGACATATGATACATAAGGTGCTTAATGATAAATGAGGAGCTTTTGCGCGGAGGATGCATCAACGCGAACGCACATGCACAGCTGGAGGGTGGGACTAGCTGAGAAAATCGATAAAAAAATCGCCGTGGCAGTTAGATAGCCGGTGTCAATCTTTTGAATACTCAGTAGGGAACAAATCGAGACCTTAAGGAACCCTTACCAGTTTCCATCTCGTCTTGACGGCTTACAAACTTCGTACGAATTCTCAGCTTTTCACTCTCCCAACCCCTGCTTCAGCAAGCTCTTTACTCCACTTCCTCAATATATGCTTCATCACCTTCCCACTCGCAGTTTTTGGAAGCTCCTCGGAAGTTCCATCCTCGCCGACAAACCAGACCCATGCCGGAGAGCACTACAAGAAGGGTGGTGATAGTTGGATACAAGTTTAGTTTTGAGACTATTTGACAGGACTCGAAGGACAATTACCTGAGGATTCATGGCCTCTCGAACTATTTTTCTAACATGGTCTCTCGATAGCTTCTCCTTGGAGTTAGAATCTGTATCTCGCACAATCCACGCGCCTACAACCTCCCCGTATTCCTTGTCTGGAACAGCGACGACGGCAGCCTCACGGATTAGGGTGTTTGCAACCAAGGTATTTTCAATTTGGACAGGGAAGAGATTCTACGAAAGTTCTCATAGTAAATCAGTCTGAGAGAAAACCATTTTCAGTGCTTACCTCCCCGCCCCCTTGTTTCGGTGATTTCCGTCAGCGATCTACCCCAGATGACAGAGGTTTATCATTGGAACTTACTGATGATGATATCCTTCATCCGACCAACGACTGTGATGTAAAAAAAGTTAATGATATCTTGAGAGCACCTAAGGTCCAATATGAAACGCACTTCTTAGATATCCCTCCTCATCCAGTATCCCCTCATCTCCTGTATGCATCCACACGGTATCCGAGTCATCTCCTGCATCTTTATATGCAACTTGATGCGTGTGTTCCTCATCATTCCAGTATCTGATAAAACTTAGGCAAAACATACGCGAATAGTGGGTATCCCTACCCTTTTTGTAACAGATACCCAGCAACACAAACCTGCCCCGGTGTACCCACGGGAACTATCTTACCCTGCGGGTCGATGATTTTTGCTTTGACATGCGGCAGAATCTTGCCAACGGTTTCAACGCGATTGATGAGGGGATCAGCAGGCGTTGTTTGGAACGAGACAGGGCTGGTTTCCGCTACAGATATGGATATAATTAGGGTATGAGGAGGCTGAAATAAAATTATTACATACTCATTCCGTACGCATTTGTCAAGTCACGAAGGTTGAGCTCAGTTATAAGCCTTCGCATAAGATCTATGGGTACACTGGTACCCGCAGCAATTCCAGTCCTGCAAAGTGAAAATGATCAAGGTTTTAATTGGGCTCATTAATATGGGCCAACAGCATACGAACCGGAGATTACTTAGATCAACCTCCTCACCCAAAGCTCTTTTCCTTGTCACTTCCGAAAGGATTCCAAGGAAATGCGTTGGAACGCCGTGTAAAGCGGTGCAATGTTCCTTGGTGAGAGCATTCACAATTGCTACTGGATCGAAGGATTCAGAGGGATACACAACGCAGGCGCTATGCGACCAAAAAGCAAGGTTCCCAAGGACTAAGCGTATAGAAGGAGGAAAAAGTCTGTTAGTACACACCGAATTGAAAGCGCAACGGTAACACTCATCAAAACAATGGAACAGAGGAGGAACATTGCCTAAACTTGAGATCAGATTTGACGCAAACGAAAAGTTAAAAACCAGCCACATAATATATCCTTCTCGTCGATGTTCATGGAGCGGCCTATAAAGATACCATTGTTGAGCAAATTGTGATGTGTCAACTGCGTCCATAAGTAAAAACCTTATCAGTACCATGACGATGATAGACGTACCGAAACAGCTTTGGGCGCGCCGGTGGTCCCACTGGAAAATCGTCAATTATGAGATATTACTTCTAAGCGGTAAAGAGACCAACCTCGTAAACTGCAAGTTGATGATCTCGTCTTTATGCAGGCCTTCAGCAATATCTTTTACTAATTTTGCTTCCCTTGTGTGCTCGCTCCATAAGATCATGTCCCGCCAGTCAATGGCAGGTTCCACAAGGTCGTGTTCATGTGGCGGGTTGTTTACTACAATAAGATTCCGTAGCTCAGGTAACTCAGATTCTTGAATGTTACCCGGTCGCGAACTTGCTAAACCGGGAAACCGGGTGATGAGTGACTTAAGATACTGAGTGTGTCGCAGTACGGGCATGATGATAAGATGTTTAGTCCCGACAAGTTTTAAAGTGCTAGCCAGTTCATCTATGTGATACGAAGGGTTGATAGTTGCAAGAACAGCACCGATACGCGCCGCAGCCCATTGAAGGATGGCATACGCGCTAAGACAATGTCAGAAAGAAGTAAGAGACTGCAAAATGGCCATAAACATACCTATTGTTACCCATTATCACACTAATGACATCACCTTTCTGAACACCCAAAAGAAGAAGCCCCCTCGAGACAGCATCTATATGACGCCAAAATTCCTCGAAATCCCAGGCTAAATGTGAAGCTCTTCCCAGATTTCTCGAAATCGGCCCGCCATGAGCACCAGCTTTCTCAGAGGGGCATATTAAAGCTGGCCTCGTGCTGTGGTTATGGAGGATTTCCTGGACGAAAAAGTTGGAAAGAGTCCTGTTATCAAGTGGTGGGTGTAAGGCTCCCTGAGCAATGGATAACGTAGAAGCTTTCCGTCCATGAAAAGCCCTGAAGAAACGAGAGGGAATCATCTTCAGTGCGGGAAAAGAAGTTAAGGGAATAAGTACAGTGTACACTTTGGTTATAAGGTCAGGTTCACAGTCGCTTAAGTAATATGGTAATCGGATTCCTTTTCGCTTTCATGAGCGAATGAAAGTCGAGTTTGTGGACTTTTTCGGAGCGACGGGCCTGGGCGCTTAGCCTAATAAGGCAAGACTCGATTAGGATTTGCAGATGAGAATTCTTGCAGCTGATGTACGTTTGACCTCCTGCACTTTGTCGTTACACTTTGGCCTTTTGAATATGGTACACTGTATTATTTGTATGATACGTGGCTAATGAAGTCTCAAAAAAGTCTTCCTGTCTCCAAATCCCAATTAGGTATTCCCTTATTAGGCTTGCCTAGCGGCAATTTTGACATCAGCAAAGCCTGCGACAATTTGCTTCCGGTTTCCCAAGGTTAATCGTTGCTTACAGTTTAACGCGTTACGTGCCTTTACCAGCTCCCTCCCGGTGACGATTCAATTTTACCTAGATGAGGATGCTCTTCCAAAGTTTCACACAGCTTGAAAACATATATATACAAGCGCGCGCTGGTTATTTACTCCGACTGCCTTGACCCGGAGTGACACCGGTAAGGAGATCAGGGTCACAGACCGGGAAGAATAATGCCAGACAGAGTCGAAGAGGGGCGTTGTGGCGTGGGAATGGGCTTCGGACTTGGAATCAGATGAAGCGAGTTCGATGGGAGATCCTGGCGGAGTCTTCGAGCTCTTAGAGGATGGTGAGAGAAGGGGACAGGAAGGACGTCGCGATACACACTCAAACTGGTATGGAGCGCGACAGCGTTGACGGCAATACTTAGTGGATATGAAGCTCAACCTAATACAGAAAACAAGGCTCAGCATGTCAATATGTATAACCATCATGAGTAAGTAATCATAGTACATGTGTGCAGATAGCTATCGGGGCGTTCAAATCTATGTTGGAAGTCCTCCACTGACCGATTGCAAGAGTTCGTCCACTTGAGCCATAAAAGTTGTCCAATTCTCCTCTGAGGGTAAAGCCGAACCGGGTTCTACGAAGTCTGAGGAACAAATATAGGTTAAGCACTCGGGTATAGTAAAGCTGAGCTCGCTATCATACCAGGAAAACTCGTAAGCTCGAACAAGTCCGATACAGGAAGAGAAGCGGCCGTTGTAGAGGCCATACTATTCTGGCCGTAAGATAAACTTGAACCATTAGTCTCGAACCCACGAACAGTTTCGAATAAAGATAGTGGGGACCTAGGGTATACAGAAGTGTAATGGGTGTCATCGCTCTTCGCAGGAGCAGAAGTTGAAGTAGTTTGAAAATGTTGAGCACCCATGTTCATGACGGAATGGATAATGTCACTTCGGATAGAGCCATAGTCTCAGTCTCCGTTGCAAGAGAGAGGGTAATAGAGGTCTTACTACAGCCGGCCAGCAAGTACATATCTATACCATCATGTTTAGGTTCAGAACTGGGTGCCAAGTGAAGGGTACACATGCCTGTCCTCGTATGATGAGATGATTTCCAAGCAACGGGCTACGGCTTGCATGTCCTTGCTACTGTCCAACGTATTTCTCTTCATCCAACTCCCTAAAAGTAATACAATTGCAGCATTAAAAATCGGTATCTACGACGTTGTCAGAATGGAACTGTTTGTTTCAAAGTATGTAGCCACCATAAAAGGACCAGGAGGGTCGACCTGGAGCTGACTTTGAACCCCCAGTATCCTGACCGTACTTTTCGCTGCATTCATCAGAATTGGCATTGTCGGGAGCTCAGGAAATTCAGATTTGGAACCACTGCGACTTTGAGAATAGATAGTTTGGAAGAACTGCCCATGTATCTTCATCTGTAACCAATAATAGCCAGCATGCAAAGCCCCAGCTTGACGCATGAACAAACTATCTTCCCCATTGGGGTCCCATTTTACTGTATAATCAAAATTATTTTAAAGTCGTCCAAACATAGGCAGGAAGTTTGGCACTCACGGTGCTCAGGAAGGGATGCAAACCATTCATTAAGAGCGGAATCAAGCTCTATCACAGCTTTCTGATCCCAATTTGGTCCGAATATACCCATCCTTTTCCAAAATCTGGGTCTGTGGACGGAATATATTGCGCGATGCATAGATCCAGCAATCTCCAACAGCTGGCAATGATAAATGAAAAACGACGATTTCGAGGGGATACCTGGAGGCTGCTTTCTATCGTTAGTCTCCCAATACTCGTCGTCACAGTCCATAGGCAGTTCTAGATCAAAACTAGACGGAAACAACCTTAAGTTGAAACTAAGTACCAGAGGCCCTGAACTCACTCATCACTGGTAGTGGCTTTGGGACGGCCATAGGAGATACTTATCCAGGTATCCATATTAATCAGTACCCAATAAGCGCGGGTACAAAGCTCGCTTTGCACAGTCCACCAGGCTGGTTGACCCTCTGGTCGTTTTTTCTTTTTCCTATGTAAACCCATCTCCTGCCCATATCTTAGTTCTAGAGTCAGTTCAAGTTTCCGATGTTATATTTTGTATGTCTGACCTCAAACCAGTTCCTATTATACTCCATACCGTATCTGACGCAAAAGTGCCCAAAAGATATAGAACTGAAAGCTATATCTCCAACATTACAATAAGCGAGAAAACAAAATCTAAAGACATACACAGCAATACTGCAGGTCATATAAATTTGGTGGCTCTGTAAACAATGTTCGTGGTGTCATCTGCTTGTAGTATGACCATCCAAGTGAGTGTGGGCTTGTGGTACCAGTTTCAAGGCAGCGGGGGTCATGTGAGTATCGTGAGGCGACAGCGCATACACCCAGGACAACGATTCCAAAGCTATGGTCTTGAAGATGCAAGCATTCGGATACAGATCGTAAAAAACTCGGGTAATGTAACAGCGGAACGTAAGGTTGGACTCGCTGGAAGTACAGTTCGATAAGTTGCAGGAGCAGGTCGGCTTCAGGGAAGATTAAAGACGATCGCGGCTGTTCTAACTTGCGCTGCCACTATCCAAACAATACGTCAAGTCTGAATGAAAATAACGATTCTAAAAAAATGCTTACCGTAGGGATTTCCCAAAACTGAGGTCTACGACTTTCGTGGTAGGATGGTTGTCCCCCAAGGATTACTTGTTTGATTTTAGCTGCTGTCTGGATCATCATGACGTTGCTCGATTGACCAAAATGGCGTTGCCCAGACGAGACCGGGCTGTTTTTATGGAGGGAAAGATTCCTTAACGAACTTGCAAGAGTCAGCGCAACGTCGCTTTCACTAGAGAGGTTGTCTGATTCGGTCCCATCGTCAGGATTGCCACTTTTAACTTCGGGAGTGTTGGAAGAGTCGATGGGCTGAACCATAGTGTAGATCTCCGATTGCGTTGCAGCTTGTCGCCAATGAGAAATCAGTCTTTCCAAAGAGCGGATATGATATGCAAAATCAAGAAGCATCTTACGAACAAGGTTAGGGTCTTCTGGTAAAACATATGTCTCTGGTTCCGTGATGATAGCGTTGATTATAACTTGGATAACAGCGGTATGTTTTTTGGATGATGTCCTGGATCAACGTAAAGTTAGACAACATCTAGACTTCGAGTATCAGATTTCACCCTGTTCTTGGCCCACGTTTCTGGAAAAGACGTCACAGAACAGAGAGATCAGATTTATTAACGGAAAAATAGCCACCAGTCATTACCTTTTTCTGCGTGGTACGAGTACAAGGAACACCATCTACAAGGCAGTTGGAGCACGGTTCAAGCGCAGTTACGCTATGGCAGCGAACCCTTCGCTTCCTGCATAAATCGCACGCGTTTTGTAGCCGTCGTTTTTTGTCGGACATGATGGATGAGCGCTTAAATAAGCGCGCGAACCACTCATGTTTTCGCCATCGACGTACGCGTCGCTCGGCACGGAAAAGTCAACGTGAACGGCCAATGACACTGCAACTTCATCGTCGTCTTTTTTTACAGTGATTAGGGCTTCTCAAAGTAAACCAGGCACACTTTCCAAGTATCATGCACTCGGATGGGGCTTCACGGCCCCTCCAGTCACCTATCGACGACGCTGTTCAGGATATTGTTTTCGGAAGCGTAAGCTACATATCTTCTTTATTTTATTTTATCTCATTTTTATATTTAGGTTGCAGGAATGGTTTCCGAAGTTTTTGAATATCCGTTTGACCTGGCTAAAGTTCGTCTGCAATCTCAACTTTTGTCAAGTTCGAGCAGCCAGCCTCGGTTCAAAGGCCCTATGGACTGTCTTATGCAGACGTGGCGGGACGAAGGATTCAAAGGCCTGTATCGCGTGAGCAGAATTTTTATTTTCAGCTTGATCCCTTGAGCTCAAATGATCTTTAGGGCCTTCCCGTACCCGTGAGCAACTTGCATTTTCTACTAGACACATTTTAATTTAATAACTTTGATCAGCTTCTAGGCTCAATGTTAGAAACTGCAGCACTTTTTGTCGCGTATTCATCACTCCAAAACGGTATACGCCGTTACTACAAGTCCTCAGATGAGTTGACTATCCCACAGCTCTGTTTCGCAGCGGCAGGCGCAGGCGCAACCACCAGCTTTATACTGTCAGTTTGAAATATCTGCGTATGGAAGATTATGCCTCTAATTCTTATCTCATCGCAGTACACCGATAGAGCTTGTCAAATGTAAAATCCAAGTTCAAATGCTAAATGTTCCTACCCCTCCACGCGTTCCGCCGATTCATGTTCCCGTACTACCCAAACCTCCACCTAGGGATCTCACATCCTCCTCCATATACACGCGGCAATCTCCTCCTCAAAACATCCGCACCTCCTTGTCTCCTGTCACCGCTTCCAGCACAAATCATCATCTCCCTGGGCCGTTAGCTATCGTTCGCAACATTATCGCAACTAATGGTGTTCGAGGATTATGGTTAGGTCATACAGGCACCGTTCTTCGCGAAACTGGAGGCACAGCTGTATGGTTCTCCGTCAAAGAATGGGTCGGGAGGATTTTAAAAGAACGACGAACGAAAACCGAACATAGTTCCTCGTCTTTATTACCTTGGGAGTCGGCCTTCGCTGGGGCCATATCTGGCGCTGTTTGTGTAGCGGCGCTGTATCCGGCCGATACAGTAAAAAGTGCAATGCAGACCGAGGAGGAACTACGTGAAATGAGGGCATACCAACAACGTGCGTCGAGCGCAGCCAGAGAATGGTCAACTTCACCTCCATCCACGACTCTAACCCCTGCTTCATCGACTTCATCACCCCCCTATTCCACTTCCAAACAACCTCTATCGGCTTCCTCTGCGTTATCTTCGGTGCTCAAACGTTCGAGTAGCGCGAGTCCTGAATCGATGTCCTTTCTAGAAACTTTTCTGAAAATATATCGCACCCACGGCGCCAAAGGCCTATATTCTGGGTGCGGAATGTCGATGGCAAGGGCAATACCCAGTAGCGGGATCGTTTTTGTGGTTTATGATGGGTTGAGGGCATGGTTCGCTTAACCGACCAGATTAAAAAGGTACAGTACAACTGGACGACAGAACATGCATCACACTGTCCTTAATTTCGGATTATCATATCATCATCGTAGATTTAGAACGCATAGTAATACACAACAGTATTTAGAATGAAGCAAACCCGACTCTCACGTCCCCCACATAGCTCAGAATGGAAAACGCATCGTTTCGCCATCCGACACGATATAAGGAGGGCGAGGTCTATTGGTCGTTGATTAGTAACTCGAATAACTGATGTAAAGAGACTTACTCTGGAGTAGCAGCACGATTATCCCGTCTGGCTTTATAGTGCCAAGGAGGGACCGTTAAAGCTCTCAACACAGGCTCCTCCACCTCCGAAGTACTGTCGCTTTCAGCAGCAGTACCAGCCCCAGTACTCTTGTCAGAATCGGACACATAATCATCAGAAGAGGAATTCTCCCCTTCGGCATCGCCGGCTATGGGCACCAGCTCGACGGACGGATTCGTAGGAATGGATGACCCTGGTGGGGGGTTGTTAAGGGAGGGAGGGCGAGCGAGAATCTTTTTAGAGAGTTTCTTTGGAGGAACGGCGGTAGAGTTCAAGTTGTGTTCTTTTTGTGGTTGCTCGGGTTCCGAGATGGCACGCTGAAAATATGTTCATTAGTGTGCCAAATCCAGCTGGGAAAAAAAAAGTGGTCTCACCTCAGGTGTTTGTGAAGGGAGTGGCACCATACAATCAGGATCTTGTAGAGTATCGTTATCTATATTTGGATCGATGTTCTCCAAGGACGAGTTGCCTCCGCAGGCTTCGCCGTCGATCCCAAAAGATGCATAAGTGACGTCGCCTTGCGCAGCTGTGGGAGTTGTCGTATACGGGGTTGACATCTGGAAGCCAGAATAAGATTTTGATTGAGAGCGTCTTTTGATTGGCAGTCTGCAACGAGCTGCAAGGTTTCGGACTTTGAAGATAAGCGTAGAGAAGGGGGACGAGGAAGAAGACTGTGAGGTTGCTTTATATCTCCAGAAAAACAAACTGGTGATGCGGGTGCCGGGAAAATAGGACATATAGGTTGGATTTGGTAGATAGTGACTATTGTGCTTTATATATGCGGTCCATCGGACCATTGAGCATGACCATAATGGTCGAACAATGGAATAGATGGATCCGAATGAAGATCAAAATAAAATGGCTCGTTTTGGTGGTCCAACATAACAATGGATTGTCTCGTTGCCAAATTAGGGTATGCCAAAGCTGGATTTATCAAGAACTGACATCTGACGTCCCAATATGGCTTATGACCCTCTTTTAGTGACAATCGTGTCCTGGCCATGACTCAAATACTCACGCCTCATCACCTTACATCTATATCATTGTTCGCTGGGGAGTTTGAGACAGATATAGTATCACTATCGGTCTCTGAAGAGCAACTGAGATCGTCTTCCTATGCCGTCGTTGCTAGAATCATCCACTGAGATCTGACTATACTCGGGAAGAGGCGGCACTCAAATACTTACCTCACAACCCTTCAAAAGAAGAGTACTAATTGGTGACTCCAGGGGGGGAGTATACATAAGTAGTAGAAGTAGAAGTGGTAGTAAGTTATCAAAGTTAGTAAAAGTCATGTCTAGGTAGTAAAAGTGGACAATAAAGTGACAATATCAGTGTGACTGTCGCGCTCTTTGTCGCGCCCATTCCGCCCCCGCCTCTAGACAATGGATATCCATTTTTGGAGAAGCTATTTCTATTTTCGCTTTTTTTTCATTGTTCTAGGTACAACTACAACGTGACCTAGAATTAAGCCAGATCGTTCGTTTACTAGCTCACTGCTACCACCTCTACAAGTTGCAATGAGTGCTGATCCTTCAAAGTCAACGGCTTCACAGCAACAACAGGCTCCGCAGAAAGAATAAAGCAGAAAAGGCGGCGCGATTCAAATCTCAGCTGTCCAAGGATGCTGAAATTTTGATGGAGCTGCGGGACGTTGAAAATCGAGCGAAAGAACTGAGAGCTACTCAGAAATTCCAAAAGGGTCACAAAGGAATCATCGAGTAGGTCATGCACAAAAAGGGAAGTCTATTGCATCCGATCCGGCAAATGAGTCCATGGGAGATGGACGCGATGAAGAGTACTATGATAGCAGAACCTCCTCGTTTACCCTACGAAGTTGACCTCATGAAGCAACTTGTTGATGAGTCATTCACTCGATTCGAGGCCAAGTACGGTAATTGGGAGAATTGGCAAAGTACTCAGTATAATTCGCACACCATCTAATTGATAGTTGTAATTATATAATGTAGGCCAAACAATCAATGGTACCGTGTATGTACTTGTCACAGAGTTACAAGATAACTAGTAAAAGTGGAGCGGCGGGAAGGGATCGGGATCCCGAAGCCTACAAAGTAGTAAAAGTGACAACACACATTCACTTTTACTACTACTACTTGGGTCATCACCCCTCCAGTGGACCTTAAATTTTAAAATGTAGGCATACGATTTCACGAAAAATATCATTGTCTACTATACAGAAATGCCACCGGTGATTCTGTTCACAATGCCTTGTAACTTTAATACCATCGGACTATTGATTAGATCGAGCTCGAATCGAACAAATATGTACGACATGCAATACTTAGTCTGTTATTCGACCGGTTCCTTTGATTCTTCTCTTGCCCGTTTCTGCCCAGACGATGCTCAACCTTTGAAGTCTCGGTAGGTACTTGTTGAGGGCTTTCGTTGCAACCGGGCTCAGTATGCTTGGGAGAACTTCAGTTTATTCGTGGCTTGCACGCCTACCTTATCCCGAACATGCTGAGTCCTCAACGCAGATGTCATAGTCGCTCAAAGTCGTCTTGAAAATTCATGATTTACGACGCGACTGATTTAGCATGAGTTTACTTTGGTTTGCGTGCTGATAAGTAAAGTCTTGCGATGTCAAATAAACTAAAATCTGTACCAACTTTCCAACTTCAAGGGAGCTTTTGTTTGCGAACGACTTTTCTTCGCTAACTACAAGACGGCTGGCCAGGCTACAGACGTTTCGGAAATTCTTGTCTCACGGGCCAAAAAGCAACCAAAAAGGCAAAAAATAATTTGTAAAATCTATAAATACTTTAGTAAAAAACAAACTAAATATTTCCTGGCTCAGTTCTACCAATTGTATATAAGGAGGGCAGCGAAAGCGGCCACATGCTCCTCTTCTCCGCTGACTTTGGACAAAAGATGAATGCAAGACATTCACAGGTACATTACGGCGGGCCAGGCTTGTAGTGTACGTCAATTCCCCGCCCCAAGG
This sequence comes from Rhodocollybia butyracea, assembly GCA_015501585.1. Classification (NCBI taxonomy): domain Eukaryota; kingdom Fungi; phylum Basidiomycota; class Agaricomycetes; order Agaricales; family Omphalotaceae; genus Rhodocollybia; species Rhodocollybia butyracea. The sequence continues at coordinate 24,601 of JADNRY010000481.1, read as the reverse complement.
CGAGTAATTTGCAGGTACCATGCTCCGAAAATCGCAGAATCCTCTCCTCGCTTCCTTTACCTTTGAACGTGTAGTACAATCTCACTGGCTCTCACTATGTCCAACCAACTTACGGATTAATTAGTGCAGCACTTATTACCAGACTCGCGTTGCAGAGGTTGCCAGCTGTGTACGGTCGTCACCCACTGTCAATCCAAATGAATAAGCCAAGAGATTCGAATCAGTGCGCTCAGAAGTACTCAAACACGCTGAGCGCTGAAGTACTACAGGCTACCACCGAGATATTCCACGCTCAGTTCCCGCCTACGACAATGCAGGTTTCAGTTCCCGGATTGAAATGGGTTTATTGCTTTTGGGCGGCTACTCAACAATCATATTGCTCGGTACCAAGCTTCCCAGGTGTGTTCAGCCTTGATTCAGCGTGTGTGTCCTGGTGTGTCTCGCACGCAGCAACATGAGCATTCTATGCTTGATAGTCTGTATACATTAAGTAGTATGCATCGCAGTATCATGACTGCCGTGTGCCAGTTAGCGGGTATCATTCCAAATTCAGATTTTTCTGGCATATAAAACCCTGTATGTACTGGCAATCTTTCCTCAACTTGCAGGTCAAGCTATCTCCTCTGCTGGTCAAAACTTCGAGTGCGCCCTCATCCTACTATCTTACTGCCTCTCTTCGAGCATCCTCGTCTTACCCATTTACGCTGTAACTACCTTGACGTGATTCTAATCGTCAACACTTCTATGCTGTTTACCACAAACCTCGGGCTTGCACTAATGCCTTGCCTTGTCCTCGGCTTTTCTGTAAATGCTGTCCCACAACCTGTGAGTGTTAAATCAAACCCTCATATTGTTTTGTCGTGTCTAATTTGTTGTAGGTTTTTCTTGACAGTAAAGTAGCAGCTTGTTCTCGCGATCAACCGTACAGCCTTTCTCGACGAACACTCCTGGATATCACATTCCATCCGGTAACACACACACAACCAGCCAATTGGGAACGCTTGAAAACTGGCATTGAGGATCTTTTTTATGAAGCTATACCACACCTGGGGCTGGATGTCCGCGTAAAGCACCAAATTTACCTCGAACCAGGGTTGTATCCCGAAACCAGAGTCCCCCATTCGCGCAACAGCTTCCAGCTTCATTTCACCTTCACGGGTGCCCCAGCCTGTAAAGGTAAATGTTCGGTCATTGCGGATCCCGATAACCCAACGCAGAAGGTGACGGTTGTCAGTCAAAAAGGAAAAATACTCTTTAAAGTTCCAGCATAGTATGTATTTACCTTGTATATGTTTGAATAATTCTGGAAGGAGTACTGTTGGAACAAGTCGCATAACTGAGGGTCTCCAGATTCACGGTATGAGATCGTCTTTCCTACTGCAAATATACCGCTGTTGCTAGAATCATCCACTAGGATTCAATTATGTTCGTTGTACGCACGTTTCGAGAAGACCCAAGTGGACTAAAGCATGAAGCGAATACCTACATCAGAGCCGTGCAAAAAGAAGAGGAAGGGAGATGATCACTGACGCAGAACTTGCACCCTAAAATTTGGAATGTAGGCGTACGATTGCACGAAAAATATCATCATAAAGTATGCCCAGAGACCAGTGATTTGTATTCGTAAAACCAGTCTTTATTTTATACCAGCCAGCTTGAGGCCTTTGTCCTTCAACCAATGTCGTATCCACCAACTATCATTCGATTGGTTACATTTAATTTCCCACCTGTCTTCCGCGTCTTGCTCGAGCAGGGCACACCCAAGATCAATCAACACCGCTCGTTGTGGAGAAGACTGTGGAGTGACCAGAACATTTTTGAGATGCAAGTCACCGTGGATTACGCCATGCTCCACGAGACTGTCTACGCCCTCGAGAACTCATCTAACCAGGGGACCCTGTGTTGACCTTGGGATCAGGCGAGTCATCTTCAACAGCGACAGCGTTAGTGTCGACAGCTTCAGAGGATGGAGCGCTCCGGGCTCTACTGCGATGAACCGACTCGGAGATAGACAGAGATGAGGCCATGGTATTGATAGTTCGAATGACAGACGACGAGACTTCCTGAAGTGTGATACTGTCAGGGATGTATTCGAGGATATTAAGAGGAACATCGACTGCACGTTCTGGGAGTTAGAGATGACCAGAACCAATGAATTTTGGAATTATTGATCCCTGAAGACGTGATAGGTTCGCATATGCCCTTCGCTCGTTGTTGTAGGATTGCATCGACATTCGGTAAAACCATTCCTCCCACAAGATTGTAATTTCATTTTGGCCTTCAACATCGTCATAATATTCTTCGAAGCGATCCATTATCTCGTCGTCGTCTAAGGAAGCCAATTCTGAGCGAGAAGCAGCAGCAGCATGTTCAGTATGAAGGTTCCACGCTGAGAAGTGGTTTCTCTGTCCTCGAGAAAACGAGGATCGTATATCTTAAAAATTACATTGTCATTTGGACTCGTTCCATCCACCAGTCGAACGACAAGGACAATGCTCTTTGTGAAGGGAAGAAAGGCTTTAACGATGGTATAAGCTTGTACGATGTTTTCCTCCGTTCGGACAGAGATAGTCTTGCCAATAGAAAATATGTCGTCGTTACTATCCATTGAGATCTAGTTATATAGTAAATCTTGAAAAGACTTGAGGCTGATACGAATACTTAGGGGATACGCTCGACACTAAAAAGAACGGCGGATAAGATAAGCAGCATGAGAGCGCTTACATAACGCTTAACTCAACATTGCATCCCCACTCCAGCGTCATTTAAGACGTTCCAGATTTGTCTCCTCGTGTCAATGTTTATTCGTCCAAGATATCGCCGATTAGAGCTCTTCAGCAACGCATCCCAAAACGTTTCAAATCTAAATTTGAGTGTTACGTTTTGGGACAGCAATCTTATCAGAAGTGACCCCACCGGCCGTGTTAACCCTAAATAGTTACTGCTCCAAATATAAGCGCCTTCTGACCTGGTCTTTTGTCGTTGTCCCTCAAGGTCCTTCTGGTCCTAAAATGATTAAAAGAAGCAACAATGCAAGCTATAATGATATTGTGTAAAAAAGAGAGGATTGGGTTCTTCGAAGCACACAAACAGTAGTTACACTGGTCATGTTTATATGAGCCAGCTCCGGCCATCCGGTGGAGCACTGTTTGCGGAGCACACAGATTTGGGAGCCGATATGAGTATTTTGGGATGTGGAGCCGTTTTGGGATGCGTTGCTGAAGAGCTCTATTACAGAAGCTCAAATATTCATCAAGCATTGTACAACCTCTTTTGACCCACCATCAAGTTCCGCCATGCTCCTCTGAGGTCTTCAGACAACGAGGGCGCCAATGCGTCAAGCACATTCCCAAGTATTTGCGTCAAGGTTTCGTATTCACCGGAGCTCAGTTTCGCAGGTCGAGCAACAACTTTCGGCGCGTACAGCTGAGGGAACGACGAAGGAAAGTCTGTCGATGCTATGTATTTCGTCAATGCAGTTTTTTCGTCTGCTGGGAGGACGGCGATTGAATAGCTGAACAAAAGACGTGCTATGAGCATGAGAGGCTTGCGAAAAACGTGTTTTTGATGAAGCGCAGGGCTATGCGAGTACTGAAAGGCAGTTGGAAGTTGTTTTTCCCATTCTGTCGGATAATTAGCGTGTTTCAAGCCGCCTGTTAGCAAACCGTATTCACCGAGAATATCCTGTGATTCTTGTAAACCCTTTAAAGCTTCTTTGTTCGCTTTTGCATTGCGATCCGAGGCATCCCTCCACTGCTTCAAACACTGAATAACGCGCGCTACTTCGGTTTGGAGCTCTGAATCGCAGGACAAAATCGCCAAGGCATCCCCAGAAACAGGAAGCTCAGAGCAGTCGAAGCGATGCGTTTTCCAATCAGATCTCTGGCATCTTTCGCTCTGCGATAATGTAAGTAAGTACGAGGTCACAGTGGGAAATACGTACACAGTAGAACTTGTTCTTGCATCGACTACACCTCAGTAGAGTAACATCCTCATCTTCTTCGCCGCAAGCCTCACACTCCGTATAAGCCTCAGGAAGGGGAATCAACTGCTCCACCGTGACCGACATGGACAAGTTCAAGTTGGAGAAGCGAGAAGAAGCTGAGCAAAAATTCACACGCAGAACTTCAAGGTGCGATCACCTTTCACAGATGCTTGTACATTTACTTTGAGTTTGACTAGATTTACAATGATTTGCCTACTGAGGACCTTCAGGCAGTTCTCCCTCGTCCAATAATCCTAAAGCCTGACGCCTCGTTGGGGCATCCGGGTCAAAGTAGGGCTTTTCAGCCAGCGACGTGACTCGAGTTCCATGTCTGGGATATTTGCCGCCATAGTCCCAGCTCGCATTGTGGATAGTAATTCTGGAAATGGTCAGTCAGCGTGTGTCGTTCATTGATTGAGTAGAAAAGTGCACTCGCCTATTGTCCCAGAGGGCAGAAGTGCCCGGCGTCCATTTGAATCGAACTTGGATGTCTACACTGTTCTCGTACACACTGAACAAGTGATTGAGGATCGCGTCACTTTCAGCCCGGTCAAGCCCAACGATACGGTCCGTGAAAGTCCGGTTGACCCAAAGTGCTTTCCAGCCAGTGGCTGGATGAACTCGAACTAGTGGATGTACGCGCTCGACGTGCTTTGGGCCATCCTCAGGGTGACTTCGATCCAGATACGGATGAGCAGAGCGGTACACGGCCAATTTGCCATCGATGATCTTGCGAAAGTCAGGAGACAATTTCTCGTACGCCGAATACCCGCTGGCCCACAAAGTGTCCCCGCCTACTGGAGGCACTGTGTCGTTATGGAGATGTGTAATCCCGGCAGGTTGAAGCTCGTGAACCAAATCCGAGTGCCAGCGAGACGCACCACCTGGCTGACGGAAGTTAGCGACTCGCTCAGTGGCTGCTAGATCTGGCCATATTACTGTTACACCCAGATGGCCCGGCACCTGGGGAACTTGAGGCTATTTCGTCGTTTAGCCAGGATGACCGGAAAGACGTGTTTTTGACTTACGTGGACCTCAATTTCTCCGTAGTATTTTCCTAGCTCCAGTTGTTGCTGGGGGCTAAGATCCTGATTGCGGAAGAACACGACGCTTCGTTCAGCGATAAGAAGGGCAAGTTCGTCCTTCTGCTGATCCGTCAAGTCCTTGAGCTGAAGTCCTTCTATCTCAGTTCCGATATGGGTCGTCAAGTCGGTTACTTTCGTGGCGGCGGAGAGTAAGGCGTTCTTGGATTTGTCTGCCCTAGCACCCGCATCGTCGTGTTTCCACTCTTTAGCGCGAAGTTTGTACACGTCGTCGAGGTAGAGTGGACGTGAAGGACGGTATGGATACCCGCTGGACAAGTCCACTCCTGCCTTCTTCAACCGAGCTAGAGTAGGCTCGGGAAGCGCCAGGGTATCCTTCTTGGGTTCTGCCACGTCGAGGATAGACTCGTCAATTGCAACTGGGGCCATGATATCGTCTCTGAGAATGAAGAAAAAGCAGCAGTCCTTTGAGCTATTATACCTAGAGACGGCCATACGCAAGAAACGGCCCAGATGGCGAATATACGTCAATATTACAATCTAGCCTAGGAGAATCATCACAAGATCTTACGGACAAGAGTATCTGCATTCGCAATTGCTCTAAAAAATGGTGTATACATATTAGGTTGAATTCAGGTGAGGGCATGGCGTAATGATCGAACCATTTGCGTACGATACGAGACATTACCGATTTGGCGCGCTTTACAAAGAACATAGGACCATAATTTATTATGAATTATCAACAAAGCACACCGACTTGCTTGGATATCCAGAGCGGGGTTGCTTCCCCGAAAGGTAAGGTCCATGGTCCACAGGTAGCACAGCAAGGTATTCATCTGAGCTAAGATCCGCAGGACGAGATAACTTTAGGGACATGAAGAGAAGGATAGCCGGATTTCAAGCGTTGTTGGCTCCTTTTGTTGGTGCATTGGTTCAGCATGTGTAGCGGTCAGTGTAGTTCTGTCATCTTCAGGAAGAACGCCAGGGGCAGGTAATTGGATAGAATGCGGATTATGCTGCTTGTGACTTGATTTCGAGGCGATTGACTCAGAGAAGCTGGAAATTACTGTTCCCAATCTGTGATAATAGCAGGTAGATTAGTATTCTCAGGAATAGGCTTCAAGCCTCAAGCTGCGTTCACCGAGAATAGCATCTGCTTCCTTCTGCGTCTTGAAAAAACTTCAGGATCAACCGAACATAACGGGATCTCGCAAGCCTTGACCAGATATCTGACACAGGTGGCCTCGGTCAAAAATTCTGGAGCAGGAGCAAGAATCGGGGAAGGGTCGTCTCCAGTTCCATTGAGTTCAGAGCAGCTGAAACGACGCTTGGGCCAATCTGCGTACTAGCATGTCCCTTGTAAGCTTTAGAGGCCAAGAAACAATATTATACGCACCCGCACCCAGTAGTATCTACTTTTGCAGCGCGAGAGATATGTTTCTGTTTGCCGCCAGCATCACAAAACGAAGTCAAAAATCAAGATAGAAGACTAGAAGTGGAAAGGATCAGAGTGACAATAGAACGAGTATTCTCTTCGCAAAAGACGAGCTAGCTAGGCTAGACGATTTATATGTGAACGAGTATTCTCTTCACAAAAGACAGCTAGCTAGGCTAGAGTGACGATAATTTTGAGACACGATCACATGGTCTCATTCTCATTTTAAAAATGATTACGTTTTGTCGCTGAAAATTTCTCAAATTTTATACTACCACTACCACTACCCAGTAAAGCAGCATCTATATTGTCCAAATTTGGCTGCGATGTATGATTATATGTATTGACGATGCCTACGAATATGAAGAGAACGAGTTTTTTCTTTCAAAACACAGCGACAGAGGATAGCGATAACGATTAGTGCGAAAGGTAAAGTCATGGCGAATGTCGTAGAAAATGGTTTGAAGGCAAGGGAAATGCGGATTAGAAAGGAAAAACATGATTCATAGACGTCAATGATTGGGATCCGAATGGAGAAAGGGAAAGTGCAAGTCGATCATGATGCCCGAATCTGAAGAGGAATGCTGGAGGAATGCATAATAAGAACTATTCAAGCGTGCAAAGCGGAGTTCACCAGTGATTATCCACGTCGGTACTAAAAGAAATAGGAGTTGCATTCAATGCACGCAAACGAAGGATGTGGTATTTGAGAGGAAATTCGAGGGGAGAGAAACGCATAGGATACAATGGAAAGCGAGCGAAAACATGGCGACACGAATGGAAGAGAGTTTTGTTTTGATAACCACAATGGGCTTAGCGTTGATGAAGAGAGAGACGTTGAGCCAGCGCCTCAACCAACGTCGCCTCGACCCCAAACTCGCGAGCGAGGTCGTTGAGCATATGATCTTGGACAGAGATGGTGGCAGAAAGGGTACTGTCGCCTCGGTTGGATGACGTAGTGCTATTTGCAGCAGTGGCACTGCTCGGGGTACGGATAGAATCGGACGAAGAATGTGATCCATCACTCAAAGAGGCATCCGCGTCCACGTCGTTCTCCCCATCTTCATCTTCTATATCAGCATCAGTAGGGTCAACGCCTTCTGTCACACTACCACCGGAACGGGCATTGGAATTATCAGAGTCCGAAGCAGACAAGGGACGAGCAGGCTCCGTGTTGAAAAATGCAGTGATTTTAGCTTTTTGCTCTGACGCGAATGCTGAGAGAAGCCGTTAAGATCAAGAAGTATCGGTATCGAAAAAGAAGCTTACCTTGACAGTCCAACGCAACTTTGGTCAAGGTATCAACAAGATCGTGAGGATAAGCTCCGTCATCGTTACCGGCCTTCCTCTGCTCGATACGCGCCTGGAGCACTTGGATAGCAGCTGCAGGGCATATCAGTAACTATAATGCAATTCGAAGATTCACCATTACCAAATACCACATCGAACAAAACATCACGAAGGGAACTGTTCCAGAATACTCTCGAGTCGATATCAGCGGGGAATTTAGCCAAGACGCTGACGAGTGAGTGGAAGGGCAAGGAAGGAACCTTAAGGAAGTGGGCCTGCGTGACAAATAGCGGATCAGCACAAGCACAAAACAATCAGCGTGCAAAAGCTTACATCTGGCGAACGAATGAGGTAAAGTAGACAAGCGACCTCCTTCTCAGTCAGCAGTCCGCTTTCCAGAGCGACAACAACTCGATCACCGTCGACACCAGCAAGAGATGGCCTGGACCCGTCGAAGGTTCCAAGCCAAGATGGGAAAAGCTACATGGGAGAAATTAGACAAACCATAGGCAAGAAAAGCAAACAAACTTACCGCGTTCATGAGTTCTCCCTGTGAGCTTCTCGTTACTGTAACTCCTCGAGCTCTCTTTCCTTGCCCGAGCACGCTACCTCGACGCGGACCATTCGATTGGACCTCTCCCCTGAGCACCTTACCAGCCATCGTTTCATTTTCGACCTCAACAAAAGCATGGCTCATAGTCTTGCCCTTCTTATCCAAAAGAACGTGAACGCGAATGACAGGCTGGTCTAGCCAAGCTGAGATTCGCGGTGGAGTGATGTCCTAAAAATCACGTTAATATCCAATGTCAAGCAAAGGAAATGAATAGTCACCCAGGGCACATTGTCAATTCTCAGTACAATCGGATCACAGTCCTTTTCACGGTTGGATGTGCTTGTAGCATTTGCCATAGAACTCAATCCAGAAGACCGTCGCATGCCTTTCGTTTTGGGTGGAGGAGTACTAGCCCTCATACCGCCGTCACTGAAAAAGTCTGATTCGGCCATGCCGAAGTCGAAAGCTTCAGGGGTTTCGACAGGGAAAAGATTATCAACTTGCTTCTTGTTCAATGATGCGCCTTCCTCAGTATCGTCCTCTGCCGTGATCGACACCAACTTGAAGTCTGCGACCTTGGCACGGCATCCTGCGCATTCCATGTCCTTCTCACCCACAATATTCAACGCGCTGGTAAGACACGAAGAGCACAAGGCGTGCCCACAAGGAGTGAGGATGGCAAGACGTGTCAAGGAAGGAGGTTTACGATCACAGATAGAACAGCACTTAGTAATTTTGGTCGGATCGAGGGGTTTAGTGGGAGCAAGGACAGGAGTAGAAATCTTGGAGGGCGCGTTGGAAGAAGCTGGAAGGGAACCTTCGCCTTGGTGTCGAGGAACTGGCATGGGAATATGCGCAGGTGCTAGATGCATCGGATACTGCGGCAACATTTGCGATTGATGATACATCGAAAGACCCATTACCTGAGCCATTGACAACCCGGTAGCCGCGTATGGATTTCCACGGGGAGCAGTAGGCTGAACGAGACCTGGAGGGGCAGGGTAGGCCGGAGAGTACGATGGGGGGAGAAGCTGCTGTTGCTGGTATTGATACTGGTGATATTGGAGATTTTGTTTCTGGTGAGGAAGGGTTGGGTACTCGACTTCGTATTGCTCCTCCTCAATATCAGACTGGGTTTCGCGCGCAGGACCGCGTTGGTAATGTTCGGACTGGTAATGATAGTCTTGCAAATCATGATGGAACGAGTCGTATCCAAGTTCGTAATCGTCGTCGTTCTCATCCTCATGAATGTCAAAGAGGTCGCGGTCGAACGAGACGTCACTGGAAGGAGGAGCCTTGAAACACAAGACGTTAATATGCATATAGTCAAAAATGCAACCAGACAAACCGCGTCGAAAGCCTCCCTTCTCCTAGGTTGTGCAGGATCAGTAAAGCTTCCTTTCAGACGGAGGCGTTCAGCTAGTTGTCGGTTCGGCGGTGGAGTAGACATCACGTTCTGATGGTTGACCAAACTAGGCCTGCGTGCCTGGACAGGTGACGACGGAGCCAATCGTCGAGTTACGGGCGACAGTGGAGCAAGGGGAGGACGTGTTCGGGCTCTAGGTGCGCTATGAGGCGCATGAGAGGACACTGAAGCAGAGTACTGCGAGGGTACGCCGGCATGAGACAGTGCCCGACGGCGCTGAGTTGACATGAAAGAGGCAGGCAACAGCACTATAGAAACTTATTGAGCAAAAGAAACAACGATTGTAGAAAGAAAAAGCACCTTCTTCATCATCGTAAACTTGTTCACTTGTCATGCTGACTGTATGCACGCGTCAGAAACCGGAAGAGACTGCACTATAACAACATACCATCTCCATCATCCATGAAAGAATAATCATCACCCATCCTCTGTTTCGCATTGTTAGAGACTCTGATACCGTTTTCGCTGGCCTTAGAGCGCCAATTACGGGCCAAATCTGCGATACTGGGTAGACTATCTGAAGGCGAATGGCCACCTGGCGACGGTGAAGCCCACGAAAGCTTTTTGACTCTGACGATAGGAGGCGAAGTGAAGCCAGCATGGAGATTCAAATTTCGTACTGACGCAGGCGTCGCCAAAGTCGACGACGGTGATGGGCCCGACGACGACGTGGAAGCTGAAGTAAACGAACGAAGCGAAAGTGGTGTATATGGTGAAGCAGGTGACAAGCCCGGCTGGAGAGGTACAGAAACAGAATGAGAGTGTTTGTGGGACGTGCGCTGAGGCGTCGCAGGCGGCGCAGACGACATCGTGGTAACGAACTTGGAAGGTTCAACAAAAAGTTTTAAATTTACAGCGTGACGCGATCAATTTCTGTGACTTGTAACGTTCACGGGACCGCGTACGGCGAACGCGTTCCTGCGCGTGACGACGCCAACTCCTGCCAGAATCAGCCTACGCTAAAACTACAGTATGTACACAGAAAGTAGACTTTTACGAGGACAAATTTCTCTCCGCCTCGTGTACATCGTGCGGACAAGTAAGATCAATACGTCCGAACCTCACGCATTTGACAACCTCAAGTAGTGTTCGGGAAGCCAATCCGGGGCATTCCATCTTTCACCACGAATGTCTGCAGTTATCATCTCTGCAACGGCTTCAGCGCTAGGATCAACATTCAGTATATGTAATTCGTAGAAAACACAACTCTCACCAGGCGTAAGCGCGTGGCATGCCGTGTCCTGAGTAACCTGCGGCAATGTACTGGCCTTGGAATTCTGTAGAAGCGCTCACTGGGCCAACCTAACAGATGGTTTGGATATATGAAGACTAAGAACGAAAGTTCAACTTACAAAAGGATCCTTTGTAAAAGTAAAACCCATGATCCCAGTCTATCGATGTGATCAGTCACAGATCGGAAAGCGTGTTAGATGCACCAACCCAGTCCATTTCTGGCTCTCTTCCTTCTTTATACTTTCCCGGAAACAACTCTGGAAGGAAATCTCTAAGAACTTTCCCAACGGCTTCGTTGCACTTTGAATCATCGATTTCATCATCCTCAAACCGTGGCTCGGCTTCTCTACCTCCACCAAGAATAATCAAAGGGCATTCTGCTGCAGAAGAAACTGGACGTGGAAACCAGTACTCCAAGCCATCATTTGCGTCCCAAGATGACTTTCCTCCCAGTTCATTAAGAGAAACAGCGGCACGAACGGCGACGACTTGACCGCGGGTAGGAACGATACCTGATGGTCCCCGAAGGTTCGGGAGGAGGTGGGAAGCGTATGCATTGGTTGCATGAACTACGTATGAACACGAAATAGAACCACGTGGAGTATCAAGCTTCCAACGATGGGATGAAGCGGGCTCGGTAGAGGAAATCCTAGTGACTGGTGTAGATGTGTGAAGAGACAGCGAGGTATCGTTCGTCTGAGATTTAGCATAGGTATACAGATGTGTGACAAGCTTCAAAGGCCAGAGATTATGTCCCCGAAACTTTACTCCCGGATAGTCGACTCCATGCGCCTATAGTTTGCTCAAATTAGTGGACTTTACGAGCTTAAAAGAAATCAAGTTGACCGCTTGCATCTCTTCCTTGCTTAGCCAGTCAACATCTGAAAGATCTACGCCCGCCGCTTTGGTGGCATCGTAATCGGCCTTGGCTCGCAAAAGCTCTTCATCTGTGAGGAACGTCGTGATGTGGTCTCCCGCAACTAGATCAACAGATTCCGCGAAGTTTTGATCCGAGATAAACTGCAAAATGCTTGTTGCCGTGTGCTGTTCCAGCTTGAGCGCTTTCAAAGCCTCTTGCTGCCCATATTGTTCTTTGAAATCACAAAAGTCAATGAACATGTTCGGGGTAAGATGGCCTCCATTTCGACCTGGATTTAAATCAGCCATAACCCTCGTAACAAAGAAGGAAAACCTAACCCGTTGCTCCAGAGCCTAATACTTAATCGTCAACTGTGATCATATTTTGAAGCAAAACGAGTTATCTGACAAAAATCTCTTGCCTCAAGAATGACCAGCTTCAATGGCCTGTGCTCTCTCGCAGCGAGATGGTAAGCTACAGAAACGCCTGTTATGCCTGAACCAATAATACATATATCGGCTTCTTGAGGTAAAATTCCTGTACTGCCCTCTGTGGCCAGTGGGTTTGCATCTGGAGAATCGATCCAAAAAGACTTGGTGGGATTTGGTACCGGGAGATAGCTGGAAAATCTGGGAGAAGAGGAGTTGAAGGAGGCTTTGGATGCCTGAAGCTTCGATTTCGGCAGATTGAAGTTCGTTGCAACTGATTGCATGATGCCAACAGCGAGCGCTTATTACTGTCGGAAGTGCACCAACATTGACTCCAAGACAAATAGGTCGTGATGCTGGTGACCTTGGCGGGGTAAGTTCTAGCTCCGTTTCTGTCTCAAAATGAATCGATACAAATGCATTCATTGTACCGAGCAGAATCCGTACCCAAATACAACCCAAATATCAAGAAGTGACAAGGATGGACCATCGGTGATCGATGAGTCTTGCAACTTCCCCTGGGTCCATTCACCAATGTGAACTATATTCAAATTCTTCAATGGCATCTTGAAGGGCGCTCAGACAGGCACCTGTAATGACATCTACAAAATCCCTTTATCATTCAAAGAGATCTTTACTTGATATGTACCTCAAGGGCGCGCCTCCTGGGCAAATTTGAAGGTCTCCCTCAAAGACAACGGAAATCTGCAGGTGCCTTATACGATGTCACCTCAAGGTGCGCTTGATCTTACATCTTGATGCCGTGGCCAATGCCTGTGAAATTGTTTTCCAATGTTTGGAAGGGCATTAAGCTGGCATGGTAGAAAGATCCATGTGCGTCCAGAGTCGCTGCGCACTGATATCGTATGTAAATACTTCAAACTCAGCTCAGGCTCGACTACCAGTCCTCTGGAGTCCATAACCTTGCTGTTGCTGGCTGGGCTTTTAGTTGTTACAGATGCTATACAGGAGTATTCCTCCTCCTACTCAATGTTGGATGTTGTGTATCCGCGATTCGGGAGAACTCTCGGTCAAGAGCTCAACAATCACCTATTTTGGCGCGATGTTTCGTTTAATTTGCACACACGCACATCTGGGTGGTAGTTGCTGTGGGACAAACTGGTAACCATACGACTGTGTGTCTCGGTACGGATTTCACCTCCAGGAATCGCAAGTCTTTTCGAAGACCAGAGCGCTTGATCGTAGCGTGAAAGAATTCATCCCATATGGTGAGTACAAAGTCATTGAGCAAGTAAGGCTAGCTATACCAATATCACTGTTATAGTCGTCAGCACCGGGGAAAGTTTGAACCGGTAGAATTCTAACGGCCAATAGGATATGGCAAATGACTGAAAAAAAATCGGTAACTGAATCTTGTTCAAGTTTGTCTTCTACTTCCAGTTACACCGTGGACAGAGTACAGATGCGACTAAATGCGGCTAAACTATTAAGGTTTCGTTCGGTTCAAGTTGACAGACAACTGACAAAGCTTTAGAAATGCAAAGCCTCAACTAGTAACTGCAAGGATCTCCTGACTTGGTAAGGAGGTCGATATCTTGGTTCCTATAAGAAGCCCCGAATTATGCATTGCGCTTTCCACCTCTGTCAGAGTCTCACAAAATGCCCTTATTACCAGAAACTATCGAAGCTCTCCAGATTCGGCCTGAAAAAGGCGTTCGAGTTGTACAGATCCCTTTGCATCTCAGGACCTGGTGAAGCATCTCCCTAGTGATCAGGTCATCGTACGTGTTCGCTGTTGCAGATGTGTTTACAAAATCCGGTTTGAGCCTTTTCCTCGTACTTGTTTTAGATCCGTGTTCGTGCAGTTGGATTAAATCCTACTGATTGGAAACATGCGCTGAGTGACCTGGGTACACCCGGGACCATTTCTGGCTGTGACTCTGCTGGGGATGTTGTCAAAGTGGGCTCTGCGGTAAAGCACCTCAAAGTAGGCGATCGCGCCGCCGGATTTACGTGGGTATACTTTCTGGTTTTCTGTTTCCCCCAGTAACTCGTGTAATTCAGTTTTGGGGGTTCATATCAGACAGAAAACGGTTCTTACTCTGAATACGTTCGCCTCGTAGCAGCCGTTTGCTTCAAGTTCCCCGAATCTATGACTTACGAAGAAGCCGCGTCGTTCCCGATTCCTCACCTCACTGCTGTTCAGGCCTTATACATTCGCCTGAATCTCCCAAAGCCTCTTTGTCCGAACCCAAAACGGGAAGCGATCTTGATCTGGGGTGGTTCCACTGCTGTTGGTCATCATGCCGTTCAGCTCGCTGCGCTTTCTGGTTTGAGGGTATTTGTAACCGCATCTCCTGCTGCTCACGAAGAGCTCAAGACTCTTGGAGCTGAGGCCTGTTTTGACTACAAGGACACAGATGTAGTCCAGAAGATTCAGGCTGCAGCCGGTGAAGAGGGCATTATCTACAGTCTCGATACTGTATGTGAACATGGAAGCACAGTCAACTGTGTTGTAAGTTCTTGAGTGTGGCCATAGTACATCTGCTTAATCATCTTCTCAGGATGCCTTGTCTCCTTCTCGTGGAGGACGGATCATTTCGATTCTTCCCGTACCCGAAGACACTCAGAAACGACGCAAAGACGTTCGGGCTGAGTTTACTCTTGCCTACACCATGATCGGGTTTTCCTTAAACCTCGGACATTTTTTGGATCTCCCTGCCATGCCAGAACACAAGAACGCTATTCTAGAGTATGTTTCTACAAATATGCCGCATATCCTCGAGAACTGGGAGGAAGGTCAGGGAAGCCCCAAGTTCAAGACTCAGCATTTGAGGCACTTGGAGGGTGGGCTAGAGAAAATTTACGAGGGTCTGGAAATTATGAGAGATGGCAGATATGGTCGCGAGAAACTGGTATACACCCTCGCGTGAATAAGACTCACGAAGTCAGTGTACTATAACCCTGTAAGCTGTAGAAAGTACTACAATTACGCGTGATTTACTGCAATGTAGACCCTCTATTGATTTAAAGTAATGTCAGAATATCATCGCCCCTCCAAACCAAGTGTATATCGTGTAGTTGACCGATTAAGCCAATGTGTAATCATGGTGGAGAGGGATGTATATTGGTCAGGGAGGAAATTGAAAAAGGTGTGCTTTTCAACGATCTAACACCATACACGGCACAGGCAGACCCTCTTTGACCCAAGTATAACCAACGTGGCGCCGGTCAAGCTGGTAGTGAGAGGGAAAATGCAGATGATCATCTCATGATGTTCGGACTTCCGTGAGATAAGTCTTAGTTATCTCAAAGCAACACTAGAATCTCACCCTCGGCCAATAGAGTATGATGCATTATTTGGTTTCTCTTCAATTACTTACGAATCCACACCGTGAAGACCACGACAGGTCTAGACCCTAGTCTGAAATCTCACTAATCGTAGGTCTCTCGTTCGCCATGGCTTTGTAAGAACCTCGTCATCTTGGTTCCCATAATAAAGCTGGGGCCATTACGCTTTTCTCCCTCACAAAATGCCCTCACTGCCAGAAACTATCAAAGCTCTCCAGATTCAGCCTGAAAAAGGCGTCAAAGTTGTACAAATCCCCTTTGCATCTCAGGATTTGGTGGAGCATCTCCCCAGTGATCAAGTTATCGTACGTGTTCACTGTTGCAGATATCTTCATAAAATCCGGTTTGACCTTCTCCCCGTGCTTTGCTTTAGATTCGCGTCCGTGCAGTTGCGCTGAATCCTACTGATTGGAAACATGCGCTGGGCGATTGGGGTACACCCGGAACCATTTCTGGCTGTGACTCTGCTGGTGATGTTGTCAAAGTGGGCTCTGCGGTAAAGCACCTCAAAGTAGGTGACCGAGCCGCCGGATTTACGTGCGTATACTCTCTGGTAGTTTGTTTCATCCCAGTAACTCATACTTGTATTTCAGTTTCGGAGGTTCACATCAAACCGAAAATGGTTCCTACTCTGAATACGTTCGCCTCGTAGCAGCTGTTTGCTTCAAGTTCCCCGAGTCTATGACTTACGAAGAAGCCGCGTCGTTCCCGATTCCTCACCTCACTGCTGTTCAGGCCTTATACATTCGCCTGAATATTCCAAAGCCTCTTAGCCCGAGCCCAAAGCGGGAAGCGATCTTGATTTGGGGTGGTTCCACCGCTGTTGGTCATCATGCCGTTCAGCTCGCTGCGCTTTCTGGCTTGAGAGTATTTGTAACCGCATCTCCTGCTGCTCACGAAGAGCTCAAGACTCTTGGAGCCGAAGGTTGTTTTGACTACAAGGACACAGATGTAGTCAAGAAGATTCAGGCTGCAGCCGGTGAAGAGGGCATTATCTACGGTCTCGATACTGCTTGTGAAAAGGGAAGCACAGACAATTGCGTCGTAAGTTTTCCAGTGTGCCGTTTGTTATGGCAAGTTGACCGTCTGATCAGGATGCACTGTCTCCTTCTCGTGGAGGACGGATCATTGCGATTCTTCCTGTATCCGAAGACACTCAGAAGCGACGTAAAGATGTTCAAGTCGAGTTTACTATTGTCTACAGTTCAATTGGGTTTTCCTTGACCTTCGCACACGCTTTGGATCTACCTGCCATGCCAAAGGACAAGAGCGCTACTTTGGAATACGTCTCTGCAGACATGCCGCATATCCTCGAGAATTGGAAGGCGGGTCAGGGGAGCCCCAAGTTTAAGGCCCAGCATCTGCGCCACTTGGAGGGTGGACTAGAGAGAATTCACGAGGGTCTGGAAATCATGAGAGATGGTAAATATGGTCGCGAGAAGTTGGTATATACTGTCGCGTGAAAGAGGTCGATGTAATGCTCAAGATGTAGGTTGTACAATTGTCTTTGAATAATTACTCTTGTCCGTTGTAATGTAGAACCACATACCCACTAGTCCGTCTATGCGTGTGCGCATCCATAATGCACCCAAACGAACGAGGGACAAAAGTTGTGGCTCCTCTCGCCCTACCTTTAAAGATTTCAGCTCCAGCCTTGGAGTGTACAATTCCTGTCCCCAAGCGCGGGAGGATACACTGACAACTTTCAAGGCTGCAGACCTTACGAGAAAACTCTCGTTGGACCATTGGAAGTCCTTTCCTTGCAGCTGTGACAGCTACCTCCTCTATGTTCATAACACTCCAACCCAATGTGTTTGTTCTTCACCACTTTTTCGTGTCTTGTGCACAGTGCAAGCAAAGATCGATAGAAAGAGGAGTGGGAAGAGGAGGATGAGGGGAAGGTGTTTTAAGAATTAGTTGAAACAAGCCGTTTAATAATGTTCCCAAACGTCTCATTTCCTTCCAGTAACTTGATTAGCTGATCAATCATCCTTGCATCCTCGGGGGTTTCTGCTTTACTCTTCAATCCAGTTCCCATTTCTACCAAGGCACTCCGATCCCTCCGAGTATTCAACAATTCTGTTGCCTACGTCTATCAAGCGCACCTTTCCGCAATCATCCACAAGGACATTCCGTGCACAGATATCGCCATGCTCAGCGTACTCGGTATCCTCGCCTCATGGATTGGGAATCGAATGAATCTCACTCACCGCTTGCAAAACTTCCAAGAAGAAGCGCCATCGGATTGTCGGCAAGTTATCCAGAGATCTCCCGCCGTATGGGACAAGAAAGCCTCGCATTCGACCATATTCATCCACGACATATGCTAGCACTGGAAGAAAGCGGCCACTTCCACGGAGACAGTCGAGCAGGCTCGCGGTGGAAGCGTGTGACTTCTCCACGGCCCTACTCCTTCCCAGTCACGGCACGAGCACTTCTCCGTAGATCGGAAGAGGTACTGGCGGTCTCTCAACTCGTGGCACAGAACAGAGGGGACAGAAGCAGATGGTGGGGGCTGTAGTCCATACATGGGCGTACCACTGTGGTTCAACGGATTCAAGCGATAAGTGATAGGTTTGCCGTCAGAAGGGACATCTATCTGGTTGAAGTCGTCGCGACCACGGTGACCAGTGCTTTGGAGGACTTGGAGCCAGTGAGGGTCTTCGAGGAGACTGTCTACGTCTTCTTGCAGTCTGGTGTCGAAGTCGGGGATTTCATAGTGAGTTACGATTCTGTACCAACGGCGAAGACGAATGTCAATAATCGTCGCCATGTAAGGTGGACCCACACCGTTTAACGAGCCAACACCATGCATGCAGAGCTCGTCTTCGTCCCAAGCATGATCAGCGAGTTCCGCGCCGCTCAACGCTGGAAGTGGGAGGGGATATGGAAATGGCAGGCGTGGAGTCGATGTTATAGTCATTTTACAGCCAGGGAGTGCGAAGTCCCAAAAAAAAGATGATGGTTCAAACTTCAATTGTGGCGTTAGACAAGGACCATCAGGGTCCCATAGCCGTGATTGCAAACTTGCCGTCTGGCTTCCGACATGTGGGGACTTTGTGCGGGAAGACAAGACCGCTACTTAGGAAAACGTCTTTCCACATATGCCACTTATCCTCGAGGAATAGAAAACGGGTCAGAGAACCCAAGTTCAAGGCCCAGCATACATTACATACATATTGACTACGAGAGCCCAACAATCCCCACAAACCCAGAAGAGCTGAATCAGATAAGATGAAATAACACGTCTATTTGTCCTAACATAGCAGTCGACCTGTACCAACTGCATCCAAATAAACATATCAATTCTCCAGATAAAGAACCTCTATAACCATGATGAATCTCCTTCTACGGGGAACGTGTCTTCTACGAGGGACTTGGCTTTCGTGGGGGAAGCGCCTAGAGATTCTCCCCGTTAGATTGGTAGATAACCCAACCAAGAAAAAACAGGACGTACTCGCAGAGCCAACATAAGCGTTGTAATTATCTAAAAATTAACAGACTCAGATGACTAATCTACGAAGAAGCGAAAAATACAAACACGCCATAGTGGATTCCCGATACTCGAAGTCACTCGGTGTATAATCGATCACGTCCTCCCCATCCCTGCTCATCTTAACCGTGACGGGTCCGTAAGACTTCAGCGGGATGCTGAGTTTGTTGACTCCATGAGAAAGGTTGTCGAATTCCTGCGAATAAGACCCGACTTGAAGTGTGACGGTGCAGGAATCTGCGCAGAATGCAGCAACCCATAGCCGATCCTAGTAGATCATCAGTAATGCAACCCAAACCGTTGAAAGCGCGAGGCTTTGCGGGTACTTACAACAGCCCAATCCCAGTGCTCAGGTTTCGGCAGAGGATCGTCGAAGGCCGTAACGCCAGCCGGATGAGGTCGCAACCAGAAGTAGATGACGTCTTCTGTAATCACTGGGTATTCACCGGTCTTGAACGCCTGTATATAATACGCAGAAAGGTGGAAGAATCCGGTATGAGGAAACCCAGTGGCCCAAGTGGTACCGGAAGGCTGAGTTTCATCGGGATTGATGGGTCCAAAATAGCTGGATTCACCTAAAAGACTTGATTAACGAGTCTGTGTTGCAAAAAAGTTATAGAAATGTTGCCTACCAAAGTCGTTCCACGTAACCATTTCCACAAAAGTTAGCTCATCTCGCATATCCACGAGCTCTTCCCAGCGCGCGAGGAGCAACCAATCGTCGCCGGGATAGTAAGTACCCTTGTAATCGAAATGGGAGAAGAACCATGGGCTGTATGCCACCGGCGTCGGATATGGTTTCCAAGAAATCAGCGAGGCTTACCTGAGTGAGGTAGCGTATCTGCCTTCGCCTAGGATATCCATGTCTGTGTCATCGATTGAGCCGTTAGCCAACACGAAAAGTTGATATTCCTGACGAGATAAAACACACAAGAGCGATCTTCGCGAGTCTGTCCACAGAGCAATGAGTTGAGAGATCAGTACGAATGAAAATCGATAGACGAACATCTATGTCGGTGTTGGTTTGAGGCCAAGCACAATCCCAGCTAACACAGAATCTCAGCGTTTTTTCCGAGTTCAAGATAACTTGCTACTTACCACAACCAGGAATCCAAAAAACCATATGCTTTATCCCTCGCCAGCAGATTACGATCGACACTGAGGAATGGCATGAGCTAAGACCAGGATACAAGTGAGCAATCGAAGTAACATTAGGTGTAATAACTCACGTATCCACGAGTCCGTTCGCGAACCTGCTGCCATCCGCTAGGCCCTAAACAGGAGCCAGAAAAGCTCGATATCATTGGGCTACCATTGACCGTAAACTGAGCCGGCATATCCTTCAGCCCATTGACCCATCGCACGGTCAAATCGACATCACAACTAAAAGACGTATAATCGAACGAGATGAAAACTTTGATATCGGCTTTGGCGGCAGCCTGATACGCAGAATAAACTTGATCCCATTGCCAGGGGTCCTTTCCTATGTTGAGCGCGACAGCGTCACTGTATACAAATCAGGCAAGGCGATGAAAAGAAGTTAATTTGTTTTACACGTCTTTGGCGCGTATTTGGGTCATGTCGAGTAACCAGGCGGGATAGTCATAAGCGTAACTGAGTGAGGACCTATTAGGCGAGAAAGTTCAGGGAGACGGGATACGATGACTCACGTATCTGCAAATTGTCGTCCAACATGGTCAGCATCCAAAGCAGGTAACAATAGAAGGGGAACCCACTTCCTACAATCTAAAAAGCAGGTTAGTACGCGCCTTGGAGAATCAAGGCAGGAAGGACTCGCATGATGCATAAAGACGTATTTTGTGCCATCGTGAAAAGCGCGACCAGTCGAGTTACGCCTGGAGGCACCGGCTTGAGTGTGTATTGCAGCGGAAAGAAAGGGTAAGAGAAGTATGAGAACGGCGGGTACAAGGGACAAAGGCATCGGGAGAGAAAGAGTAACGCGAGCTTTAGCGAATTACCTCAGACTCGATCGAACACGATCGAGTCTGGGTGGCTACTGAGTTCGCGGACTATTTGTGTACATCCATGGCGTTCAGGTGAACAATTAGGCGCCGGGATTGTGATTAGGCGCTTCGTTTTGAGAATGGTGAGCGCCGGTATAATAGTTATAGCAGTTTGCGTTTCTCTATGGATACGACGTAGCAATGTGACGCATGATATTATAGGCTTCATAAGGTGAAGTTCGAAGAGAGGACTGGGCCGACGAAGCGTTAGACTCAGGTGGACCTATCGCTCTTGTGAACTCTGGCTTGCGAGACCACTACCGTTTCCTCTTTCTTCCTTCCTCATTTCCATATAGTGAGTCGAAGTCGAAGCCACATATAGGGTGAAAAACTCTGTTGTTAATAAATTGGAAAAACCTGTAAAATAGTACATCGAAATCTATGACTGGCAGTAAACTGAGTATTTAATTTAAAGTGCTCATAAGTCCCTATAGAGTAAGACAACTGGAGTCCCATAGCCCAGCTACCTTCTCAGTAAGTACACAAGAATTTGAGGCTGAAGATAATGAGCAAAAGGAAAGAAAGATAAGGCCGTTTTATTAGTTGTTTCCCCGATACTTAATCCGTGATTAACAAAGTAGCGGGTTACCTACCGTTCCAATCGAGCGGTCTACACTTTCACGGAGTATTACGCCTGAGGCTTGAAATCGGGCCTCGGGGTGACCAAGTCAAACCCGTCTGAGCAAATGGGTCGCTGCCAATTGAGCAGGTTTAATCGACACTCCGATTCAGTGAGCCTGTACTATATGCAAAACATTTTTTGGTTACCAGCAATCAAACCCCAAGAATCAGGATCTATTGAAGTTGGATGAGTATGACACGTGTATGAAAGCATAACTGTCCTACCCTGGGACTTGTTAAAGAGAACCAACGGTATAAACCCAATTAATTCCATTTGCAGTTCATCGCAATCTTTTCTCCATGTCCAAAACTCTAGTGTTTGTAGGTTGGGCAGCGGGTTGGCGATCGAACCGGGTTGTCGCAAAAGGCCAACGGCATCTTGAACTCTTGAACTTCTCGACGGATCGAGTATGATGAGGCGGGTAATGGAAGGGTTGTGATAGAGGATGGTGAGGTAGACGACGAATATATCAAAATTATAAACATCGTGGATACCAAATTCCATTAGAGTGCACGACGATCTTTGAATGAATTTGTCCACAATAACTAAAGCGGCGATGCAACGGGAAATTGGTGGCCTTTCACAGCACCGGACAAGCACAGTATCCAAAGAGGGGAAATCAAGCACATCTAAAACTTTTTCCGGTATTTTTGGCATATTGGGATCGGACACTAACCACAATGATAGAAATTTCACATTGTTGTGGCGGATGACCGCTGGATAAAGAGGAAGTGCCTTGCCCAGTTCAGAATCCAAAATGAGGCTTAGCTGTGTCAATTTGGGACAGAGCTGTACCAACGCTGGAACATTGTGAAATCCGTGGAGGCGTAACATGGTGAGCCGGGTCCATGGAAGATTTGACTGGAGATCGATTGGTGTCCTCGAAGTTACGATGATGAGATGATAGAGACTCGGCATTGGTACAACTTGAAAGTTTGAAAGTGTTTCGCAAGCTTCCCTATTTTCTAGAGAGAGGACTTCGAGTTTTGGTAAAGATTCAACTATGTGCATGGGGTGATCATTCCTAAGAAACCGGAAATCCCTGCAAGTTGGAGTAGTCTCCATCGGGGTGCTTCACGGACGAGAGCCTGGAAGGCGGGGTGGCGGAGGGTCTTTCTGGAAGACAGTGAAGATGATAGTTGTAAAAAGATCTTCAGCGGAGTTGCTTTTGATCGTTCAAGAAAGATATGGATAGCACGACCGTTGGGCTTTTTGCTGGCTTTTGTGAATGCGACGGGGATGATGGACCATAGTGTAGGATTGTCGAGCATTATGTGGCGCCAGTTAGAGCAGACTGCGCTCAGCAGCAGTGGCAATGGGGTTGGTTGCCCCTTTGCAAGAATTGTCTTACTGAAGAGAGAGTCATGGCAGAGTTTTCGGAAGACAAGCAGCATGAGCTCGTTTGGAATTTTCCAGATTGGTGCATGGAAGGTCTCTGTATGTGGGTGTGTGTTTTTTGGGGAATATGCTGCATTTGACCAGTGAACGAAAGCCCATGGTGGTGGAAATGCAGCTGAAGCGCTGACTACTAGATCCAGGCACTTCGACAAGTCGGAAAGACGATGACGTAGCACATCAGCCCAGTTTCATTATTTCTTCTGCGACGATATCTCGACGCCGTCCTCAGGCCTCCTCGACATCCCGCTCAGCATTGGTGGGACTCAAGTATTGAATGCATGTACTGCATTCTTGACAAACAACCAAGGATTCCTGTTGTGAGTACCTCAAGCCGGAAAGTGCAGCGAGTTGAGCCGAGCGGCTACATATA
The DNA here is from genome assembly GCA_015501585.1 of Rhodocollybia butyracea. Lineage (NCBI taxonomy): Eukaryota > Fungi > Basidiomycota > Agaricomycetes > Agaricales > Omphalotaceae > Rhodocollybia > Rhodocollybia butyracea. The sequence continues at coordinate 1,130 of JADNRY010000481.1, read as the reverse complement.
TCTGAGCTCTGTTATCCTGCGCATGTGAGGTAGTAAAATGTGAGGCTCCAGCGATCATACCTCCTACGGAGTTTTAGTAGTGGGTTAGATTGTGGCGGAGTATATCCGTACTAGAATCAAAGTTCGTTTCGCCTACCATCTCTCTCCGTGCCAGACGTCGCGCCGTCAGTTGTGGAAGCAATTCTCAGAATTTAAAGTGTTGTATGCATTTGAGGTTGCGATTTTTCTAAAGTGGTGGTGTAATATATAGAGATGCACACTAAAATGACGGTAATAACCCGTTGAATCACATTAAAAATCACAGGAATAGCACTAATGACGAAATATCGTCCCATTGTTGCGATGGTTTGACTGCCTCCGCCATTTGCTCCAAGTTCGTCCCAAAACAGACATTTTCGATCAAACGCTCGGCAGGATTATCACCTTCAGCAGAGGCAATAAACCCATGCCCTAGTTTTCTCTGACCATACTGTGTTCCTGGAGGGTAATGAATTCAAACTGGCAGCAGCCAGGGATATCACTGCCAACAACTTATCCTCCTCTGAAAATTCCCTCAATTTCATAAGCCAATCCATCAGAGGAAAGGATGAGAATATCCCCAGGTTTAAGAGAATGGTGACAGACTGTAGGGGTAGCAGATATATAGGGGGACTTGTATGACCGGGTGCGACCACCGCTTTATCGAAGAAATCAGAGATGTAAGGCGCAGGCCAGATAACGCCAAGGATGTGTCGTGCAAAAGTAAGGAGTTTTGAGCTGGTGGTTACCCAATGCTAACAATAGTCTCAGTGTAAGTATACAGGTTTGAATTAGAGTACAAGAACCTACCTCGTGTAACTGCAAGATTCTCAAGTACACGTCCATAACGGATGACTGGAGGCTCCCCCGGATGCTCTTCTCAAGCCGTTCGACTTCTCTAGGGTTGTTGCCATTAGAAAGTCACTTAAGCGCGTTACATCCCAACTCGATCCATCCAAGCTCTTCTGCCTAGAACTTATGATATTTTGAGATGATGCAGGCCAAGAAGAGGAGAAAAACAAACACGCTCAGAATCTCCAAGCGACGCCACCCAGACATTTCTTTAGCTTTGTCGATGAAGGCAACTAGGGCTGTCGTTCCAACGACAGCAT